>QRFJ01004760.1:39101-163768 GCA_006176705.1 Cocos nucifera | reverse complement strand
TAATGTGGCAGACCCACTTACAAAGCCATTGGACAATAAAAGATCGAAGCCCATCTTGAGAAGATGGGACTTAGACTATTATAGCCAATTTGCTTTTAGGACAAGTGAAGATTGTTAGATATATGTGCCCTAAAAGCCAGATATGGCTGACACTTGTAATAACACTTTTAGGTGGGCAAAATTATAATTTGTTATATAACAATAAAATGGGTTATTTTCTATACATATGTGTATTTAGTGTCTGTGATACATCCTTTGAGTTAAATGGTAATGGATAATTCATATTTTTCAAGAGTTTGAAATTTAAGACATGAATAATCATTATTAACTCATAAAATGCTCCCGACCATTAGGTTCATCACAGGATGGTGATTAATCCGAAGATTGGATACAATCACTTCTCCTTAGTAAATAAGTCTTGAGTCTACGGTGTGGAGACACCGAAGGTATGAGAGTATAGGTTACTCGTTAGAGAATGAGGCACCGAGCGTGACCATCTCGAGTATCATTAGGGAGTCTACCTTCTCGTCAATGACTGACTCGATGTTGCAAAGTAGTGTGTCTAGTTTTGACCTAAGATGCATCGACAGTTTACCTTGAGGGTGATTATAGTTTGACTACACCATTACTCGATTCTCTAGCATTCGGAACCTGAGGTGTATGTTGGGCTATTGCATGTTCATTGTAGGAACTGGATAGCATTCAAGATGGAATCTATCTACCTCGGGTGGTAGAGGAGCAGCCCTATGATAACATTGAGAATCAAGTCCAGAAGTCCATGGCCATGGTAGAGTGAAATAATAGAAAGAGTTTCTATTTAGATTTTCACATCTGACTTGAATCGAATGATTATATCATATGACAGATACTAGGGTTTAACGAGTTCACCTTAACCCTATCTGATCGGAGCTCAAGATAGAAGAACTTAATCACACAGGTAGCTGCACCAAGAGATTCGTATTCAGCTCTGATGGGTTGCCACCATATACTGCTAGGTGTCACTGGTGGATTTTGGGAGCAATTAGAATGATTTAGATGATCGATCATTCTAACTATTCGAATCAAAAAAGTTTTGATCCATCGAAAGGAGTTTCGATGATGTCGATGATAGAGATCATGACATATCCCATTACTATACAGAACTGAACCTAACTGGGTCATACAAACAAAGGTTTGAATCTGGTGATCATCAATTGAACTGATCCAATTCAATTAATCTGAATGAGATTCAATTAGGTTCAAGGAAATTGTGCTAGCACTCGATTGAACCTAACATTCTTCTTCTACTATCATAAATAAGTTGTCCTGACTGAGCCAAAAGAGTTTGTGCTCAATCAGAGGCCTTCATATGGTCTAACTAGAGGTTGTCCAAGTCAGAAAAGATTGTCTTATTTTGTAAGACATTATCTGCCATTTTTGGTCACCTGCCATTTCTCGTTCTTTGACTTTGGTCAAAAGTCTACCTTTGACTAGTCAAATGTTGACCATTGATATTTTGACTTCTGTCCATGTGTCATGCACCTATTGGAGAGTTGGTGGGGCTTGTCCTCCAGTCAGAACCTGGCAAGGAAGAGGGCGCATGCCATCCTTGGCGTGTGCCCAAGTTGGAGGCGCCCAGGAGTCCCTGTTGGACAGGGACTCCATCTCCTTTTCGGATTTCAATTAGAGTTCTCCTAAGAACCAATCTTGATTGGCCTTAGGCGCCCTCTAAGGAGGAATCCAAGAGACTCTATTTCCACCAATCAGATTTAGATCTGATTTCATAAAGAGTTGTGATTGGTTGGGAAGAAGAGAAGTTGGATCACAGACAATCTATAAATAAGACCCTGTGCCCAACTCAAATCAAGTTTGAGAAATTCAAACCCCACACCCCAAGGCTGCCTCTCCCCTCTTCCTCGATGCCAAACCCACCTTCTCCCTCTCCTCTCCACGTCCAAAAGGAGTTTTGGACCTTGGTTGGTGCGATCCAGATGAGAGAAAGGCGACTGAAAGCTAGAAAGGCTGCACTGCTGCATAGGACAACTGCTGATCTTCAAAAGGAGTTTTGAAGATCCTCCAAATCATATCCAAATCTGGTTTTTGGAGATGCGATAGAGAAGAAGAGGATCTCCAGATCCAACGTGAGTGGATATCGGTAGAGGCCAGGTACTTGCGTGGCTTGATCCAGAACCTTCCGCTGCTTACAGGATCATCAACGGATAATAAAATTATCCACTTCAAGATAAATTAAATTTAATTTAATTTATTTAATTTAATTTTAATTTCTAAAATAATAATAATCAAATCTGAATCATCTTAGATCTGATCTAGATCAAAGAGAAAAATTTTTAAAATATATCTCTTGATCTGATCAGATCTGAACGAACCTGGTCCGAAAAATCAGGATTTTCCTTCACATATATCATGAAGCAATTGATTAAACATATGAATACTATGAATATTCTTAATTTATTTTTAGTTCATTGCATAATTTTCATATACTCATTATACTATAATATCTCAATTCAAATAAATGAGTATTAAGATTTCAAGCATCAAATTATTGAGTATTTAAACATCAATTCATTAAGCATATACTCAATATTTTTCTTTCTATTTTTGATAACATTAAAAAGCTTTTGGGAAGGATAAAGAAAAACCACCAAAATTAATAAGATGTAAGAGTGTATCAAATAAGAAATGTATCAAATTCAAAACATAAAGTCAAATGAATCATCTTCTCTTTGAAAACTTATCTTTTGATTTAGAATATGATTAAGACATTGCTTCTCTTTTAAAAATTTGCTTCAATTTAAATATCAAAATTTGAATAAGTATAACTTTTTGATCATATTTTTAAATATATACTTTTAAGTTTTAAGGAAAAGAGCTTTTCAAATATTTGAACAAAAAAATCAAGCATAATATTTTTTTTTAATCTTTATGCATCAAATAAATCATTAAAATATATCATCAAAATCAATCAAAACTAAAAAATATATATCAAATTTAAAAAAATTTGATTTAATTTTAAGAGGATATTAAATTTGAACTTTATGAAATATTTAATATGAAAATAAGCATGTTTGATATCAAATTTATATTAATATCACTCTTCTCCTTTTTAAAAGATTTAAATTTAGATTTTTCATGTCAATATTGAGGGATATAGCTTTTCAAGATATTTTAGCACATTTAATATCAAGTAAAGTATGTCCGATGCCAAATTTCTATTTGATACCACTAATTTAGATTTTTAATTTAATTTTAAAAAATAAAAATTTTCAAATAAAATAAGTATAACATAAAAAAATTTGATACTAATTTTAATATTTATTTTTTATTTTTCTCAAGAAGTTTCAGTCGATTAAATTTTGAAAAGGTATGTATCGAAAGAGTATGAAAGATAGTATCAGAGCTAAAAATAATTTTATAAAGATCTTATATTGTACATTAAAAAAATTATAAATTTATTGCTAGGAGTAAGAAGAGTTTTCAATTCAATTCAACTCTAAGAATGTCAGGAATATTCAGGCAAATCAAATTACGAAATTAGCATATGAATGATACCACTTTAAGCAAATTTCAACATTGAAGAATAATTTATTTATCTAATACTATTTTAAATGAATAGCATTTTAAAACAAGTAAATCAAATTAAATAAATACATGAAAGTATAAATTAAAATATATATATTCATTCTTTAGCATTATCTCTTTCTTTTCTTTTTCAATATTTGCATGCTTAAGCTTTATAATTTTTATTACTCCTTTTTTTTCAAGTTAAGCACCTTTAATTTGATACCATATTAAACTTTAATTAACACTAATTTAGTAATTAATTCATCTTGAATAAATTCTTCTCTTTATGTCAATATATTTTCAATCAAGTAGCTTTTTAAGAGTAAAAAATTTTACTTTCTCTTTATTGCCCAAGGATGGCTTCCCAAGAGGAGGGGTGAATTGAGTATTTTAAAATTTAGCTTAAGATATAAGCAATTTAAACTAATCAAGGGCTTAAATGAAATAAGCTATGTAATGTGCAGTGAATGAAAGTAATAAGACAGAAATACACAATCACAAACATAATAATTTTATAGTGGTTCGATGCCAAATTCAACACCTATGTCCACTCCCTAAGTAAACTACTTAGGAATTCAACTATAATCACTTAGCTTGATTACAGTCTGATTATTTTACTTAGGCTCACAATCCAATCCAGTTAGTTTTGACCTTGGCTCACCAACCACAACCATACAATGATTGCTTACCTGGGCTAATAATCAACCCCAATTGGTTTTGTTCTAGGCTTACTTATCTAACCTTGCAACATCCAACTCTAAGCTTGGACCAACCTAAGTTTCTCATCCTAAAAAACTTAAAATAAAATGAAGAGTACAATAAAATTAAAACAAACTCAATGAAGCTTATGAGAAGAAAATCTAGGTAGATTTGCTTGATGGGTTGATTTCTTCTCTTGAATACTTAAGGAAAGTAGAAAGTAATCTTTAATAGCAATGCCCTAACTTCTCTCAGATTGAGGATGTTGGAAGGATAAATGTTTGTCTAGATGTCACTCCTTTCTTTTTACAATATTGCTTACACACTTGAATGTACTGAAAAACTAGTTGGAAGTCATTTTTGCAAGTTCAATAGTCTCTTCTCTTGTCCTAAATGTTTTCTTAAGTATCTTTGAGGTTTTCCACCATTACAAGTAAGCTAGGAGGGCTTCTAGAAGTGATCTAGCCATTGGAAGATCAAAAATAGCTATTGAAAGGCGTGTGGAGTGAAAAAGCTATGAAATTAGAAATTAGCCATTACAAGCATTGGATCGGCTCAGTTTTTAACTGGGTCGGCTCAGTCCAGACGGGGTCGGTTCAGTTTTTAGCTAGGTCAGCTTAGTCTCAGAGATCCAAAAATACCTAATTCTATCATCTTCTATTTTCTGAGATTGGGATGGCTACATTTCTGACTGGGTCGACTGATATTCACTGGATCGGCTCAGTCCCCTAGATCATGAAAAATTCTATTTTTTGTCCTTTCTATCTTTTGCTTCTATTGAGACTAGGTCAGCCTAATCTGAGACTAGGTCGGCCCAGTTTGCATGCCATGCATGCCAAAGACCATTTATGCTCCTTTCTTCTCCAAATTTTTTTGTAAGCTAGACTTGTCCTTTTTACCTTGATTTAATCTTCATTATAACCTCTTAAAAAATATATCCACTTTAAAATATCTTTTCTAAAATCTTGAGTGATGAGTCTTTACTTGGATGAATGAGAATACTTGGTGTTTGTGAGCTCTTGAAATTTACAACTACACGTCCTCACAAATAACATTAATAATTTAATAATCTATACTCAAATGCTTTTGTTATCATCAAAATCAATCTTGGGTCAATACTCTTCTTATCTTTTAAATTGAGCACATTTAATATGAACTTAATTGATGCTAGATTTAAAAAGTTTAGATTATTTAACTTTCAAATTTAGATCAAGAGTTCTTCCTTTTCTTAAAAACATATATGCATACATACTTTTCAATTTTAATTAAAAAAACTCTGGACTTCAAAAATTTTGAATAATATAGTCTTTAAAATACTTCTCTCCTTTTAATACTAAAGCATACCATTCAAAAACATATCATAAGAATTTATCTTAAATAATATAATAGTAAGAATATTACCATGAAAATTCAAATTTGAGACTTCTCTTTTATCAAAAGATAATGCAATAGAATTCAAGACAAAAATAGACTATTTGTTATAAATTATGATATCAATTATAATATTTTTTTCAGAAATTATTTGTTTGTATCATTTGAAAGAAGTTTTTATTTATTTCTCGAAACTTTACAAATCTAAGATATATAGATCCTTTCAAAATTAAAAATTTAGATATATGATTTAAAGCAGATTATAAAGAAATATGTTTAATTTTTTAGAAAATATCTCTTTCTTTTCTTAAGTAGTATCAATCATTGAAGCATAAAGATATTAATTTTATAATTTGTCTCAAGATATAATATTAAAGATTTTTTTTATCTTGATATATTCATGCAAAATAGATTATTCACAAAGATATTTTTCTTTTTTTTTGGTCAAAGATAAAGCAATAGAATGTAAGATAATAATGATCTATTTGATATCAATTATTAAAGTATTTGATCAAAAAAGATGAATCAATTAAATTTAGATTAAATTATTTTGATAAGTAAATTTGAATTGACATTAATAGATCATGTAAAATAAGTCATAGAGAGATATTCTATTTAAATTTAGATCTTTCTTTTCTTAAGAAATATAATCTAATCAAGTTTAGAAAAGGTATAAAATTCTTGATTTTATCTCAAATGATATCATATAAGCTATGCAAAACCAAATATGAGATAAAACATTATTTTCTTTTGCTAAAAAAAAGCAAGAAAATTTAAGGCAAGAATAGACTATTTGATACCAATTATAAAAATTATGATACTAATTGTTTTAAAGATTAGTTCAAATAGCAAACTTCTTGATATTAAATACAAAAAATAATTCAATTTTAGATACCTAATATTTAAAAAAAAAGATGATATCATTGAAAGATCTTCTCCAATTTGATATCCATTGAGTTGAAATAAATCAAGATTTTTTTAAAAGATTTGGTACCATTTTAAGATTGAAGAAAAACTAATTTTCAAATTTATTGCTTGAAAATAACATGAATAAACTATGAAAGCATATTTCAAATTCAATTAATTTGATACAAAGTGTGAAAGGCATTCTTCAAGTTGTGGGATAAAATCGATTGAGGTTAAAATGAGAGAAATCTAGATATTAACTCTATGTCTTGATCTAACTATAGAAGTTCAAATTCTTAGGGGTTAACCTAAAATACACTATAATTTAATACATCAAACATTTTAAATTTTATAATTGATGTCTTATCTTTAAGTACTTATTTCATGCTAATTTTTTATTAAAATTTTAATAATTTAGCATTTTATGAGAGAATGTTAAGCTTAGTTTCACTTGTATGTTCAGCAATTCAAAAATATTCATATCCAATTAAGAATCTTTTAATTTAAGTTTATCAATTACAAAATTGATATGGAAAAGCTATTATATCATATTGAATTTTAAGATAATTTTAATTTATATCATAACATGATACTTAGATGAGAGCATATTAACCTCTTAAAAACAAAGTATTCAAATTATCAAAATCAGTCAATTACACTAATCTTACTAATATATGAAAAAAATTTCAAGCAAGTAATGAAATCATATTAAAGTCAATAGATTCAATCAAAATAACTTTAACAATCATTGGTGGTATGATGTGAGAAAAGTTTAGATTATACCATGCATCAATACCCATCCTTTTTTATTTCCAAGGCATCCATAAAAATTTTCTTCCTTTCATTTTAATTGGATCCTTGGTGCATCTGCAAAATCATTTAATAATTTTTGGTACCCAAGTCATCAAGGATCCATGGAGGTTAGAGCTCATGGTTCTTTCTGAAATCCAAATTTATTTAATAAAAGTTTGGCCATCTTTTTAATATTGCATTCAAAAATTTTGTGGCTAATCTTGTTGCATTTAAAACACTTAATTGAGTGCTTTTTAGTTGAAGCTTTGTTGAGCATGTTTTTGACAAAATTTTTATTTTCTTTTTGAATTATAACCAATTTTAGATTTATCAAAAATAGCTCTTTAATAATTTAAAATAGCTTGAAGATTTTGAGATCTAATTGTAAACTTTTGAAATATAGGCTTCAAGCTTTCAATCTCTTTCTTTAATTTGGCATTCTTTCAAAAGAGATTTTTCAAAAATCAAAAACTTTTCTCTTTCATCCTCTAAAGATCTTAGTGATTTCATAAGTTCATCTTTTTCTTTAACTAAAAATTTTTTAGATTTTGCAAAAAAAAAATTTCTTAGTTAATGTTTTAATTTATTTCAAAAATTTTTCTTTTTCTTTGATCATGTTTTCTATATTTTTTAAAAGATTTTTATTTTGACTCAAAATCTTATCCTTTTGTTTAGCCAAAGAAAGATTAGTTTTCTTAAGTTCTTTATTTTTCAGCCTTATCTTTTTGTGTTCATCCATTAACTCATTGAAGGCTTCATATAATTCATTAAAAGAAAATTCAGAGGAGTGTTTATGATATACCTCATCATTTTGAGCTATGAGATAACAACTTGCTATACATTCCTCTTCTTTCTCGTTCTTCTTTTCTTTGCTTTGCTTCCCCTTAATCAATATTTTTTTTCTTTTATTTCTTTCTTCTCTTCTTCTTTTCATCCTCATGAGCCATGAGGCATATGCCGAGTAAGCTTTCTTTTCTTTTTGGGAGCTTGATTCTTCTATTTGATTGATTTTCTCATAAGTTCTTTTCAATTTCTCCCATACATATTTTGCTGAAATATATGAAGAAATTGTATTAAATACATTTAAGTCTAAGGAGCAATAAAGTATGTTCATGGCCTTAGCATTTAGGTATTATTGATTCTTTATCAACAAATGATGCATTATGTATGTGAAGGCAATTGATAATAATCTTCTATAGATTATAGTCATGTGCTTCAATGAAGATTTTTATTCTAGCTTTCTAATAAGTATAATTTAAGCCATCAAATAGTGGCGATCAATCAATGGAATGATCTTCATTGAAAAGAGATTCCATTTTGGGTTGCTAAGATCTTTGGCTCTTGATGATTAGGTCAATAATTAATAATAGAGCACTTGCTTTGATATCACTTATTGCCTAAAGATTGCAACCCAAGAGGAAAGGTGAATTAGATTCTTACAAAATTTTGATCAAATTAAACTCTACGTCAATTATGTGCTTCTAATTAAATCAACTTAAGAGATATTATGGTGAAAGCAATTTGTAGCAGTAGAATTAAAATATATATGTTGCTAAATAAGAATCAAAACTAAGTTAAGTCAGAATTATAAGTAAATAATGCAAGCAAAGAAGTAACAACACAAACACAAATATTTATAGTAGTTCGAAGCAACTCACTCCTACATCCACTCTCCAAGCTGTTGAAAAATGTATTCCAAAGTCAGTCATCAGCCTATTGATGGTGGTGCTATATTATATTTATAATTAATTTATTAATAAATAAAATATATTTTTAGTATTTTTTATCATAAAATATTCATCTTCTAATGAATTTCACTATTGTGATGAAGTTCTTAGGATTATCCAGCTTCGATAAAGAGAGGATTTATTGATTAGTCCTTAAATCTATTCACGATCAAATGATAGACTGTTAATTAAGATGACAGCATCTATCAAGCATAGATCGCTGTATGCCATATAGGTTGGTTGTCCTCTTAACCAAAGAGTGTTGAACACTGGTATGGCATATAGATGAGATATATGGATACATCATCATTGAATATGATCAAATCTAGAGCATTCTACTATCGAGAATGTCTCAGATGGAATATAGGTATAAGTATCTCTTAGACCTGAGATCGCCTTAGTGACTTGCAAGCAATTCACTATGCTTTGGTACTGGACTAACTAAATTTTTAATTCAATAATGGAAGGCTTCTAGGTACAGTCAAGTACTTATAAAATTAAAGTATGATCAAGATGAAATTGACCACTCCAAGAGTTGGAGAAGAATGCATCACTGTATTTCAATATAGCAAAACCTTGGCTAGAGTAATCCATCAAATAGATTTGATATTTTGAAATATAATGCGGACAATCTGATCAAAGTTGATAGTTGAACTCTAAGGTATCCTATGAGCATTTTAGTTAAGGGGATGAATTATATGGAAACTATATCCGCATGAGTTCTAAGGATGCTGTTCTACACATTCGACCTATCTGACCGTCGGATGCTATTACAAGATGGTTACTTTGATTGGTATAGAAATTTATTTCTATGCTACCAGCTTAGATTCAGACCTATGAGGTCATACACATTAAAGCTTATGATCTGATCGGATGGTTGATCAATGATTAAGAATCATTCTAGGGTTAAACGATTAAGAATCGTTTGATATTTAACCTAATGCAAGTATTGCAGGAGGATCGATTAGCAATTTGATTGCTAATTGAATTAATTTAATTAAGCCAAAGGACTGAGATTAAGTTTAATTAAATATAATTTAATTAGATTTAGTTTGGACTTGATTGGATTAAGTTCAATTAGTTTATTTGATAAGCTAAGTGCAAGGAAGAACTAGTCCTACTTCAACTAGGACTTAGGTCAATCCAATTTCTAATTTGATTAAAAAATTAGTTTAAATTTAAATATAATTTAATCTAATTTAATTAGATTTTTAATTAATTTGGGATATAATCTAATTGTATTGATTTGCTTTTGATTTAATATGATTTGAAAAACCATATTAGATCAAGTCAAAATAAGAATCTTAATATGACTAGGATTCCATTCCTTGCGCCACTTAATATCTCACGCACACCCCACGCCCCCACACGTATTTTTTAGGATTTTTTGTGGAATCCCTTCTTTTTTTGATGTTCACATGTCCCCTCTCTCTCCCTCTCCTACTTATTTAGAATAAGTTATGGACCCTATCAAAATAGATGGCAAGTTGTTGTGTAATTGGACTCTATATGATAGAATCTCAACCAACTTATATTCCTTCCTTTGTGCCACCCCCTATCTGATTTCCTCTCTGATTTCTATGATAAAAAAGAGAGCATTTTGCACATATTTTAGGTGGTCCATGGCATGGGATGAGGAGGGGGCATCCAAGTGTTGGACGCCCCAACAACTTGCTATATATCATCCTACCTTGTCTAGAAATTTGACCTAGACAAGGCTCTTCCATATCTATTTATTTAGGATGAATTTTGGTCTAAATTTTTTATAAAAAATAAAACTTTGAGATATATTTTGGGTACATGAAAATTAGAGAAAAAAGGTTCTTGGGTGTTGGGTTTTCATAGACACAAAACTAGGTATCTAGGTGAGAGCAAAGAGAAGAAGAAGAGGATCTTCTTCTAGGGTTGCTGTGTTCACTTCTTTCCTTCCTCCTTCCTTGAGTTTTCTAAGAGTATCTCACATCTAAAAACTCCACTCTTCCTTCTTCTCTTTAGAAGAGTCCAAATTCAGAAGAAGGAGGGATCTGATAGACCGTCAAAGAAGGATCAGCATAGTACTAATATACTGTGCTAATTTTCTACATCAGGACTTCTGATCATGATCGTGGGCTCGTGTGGACACTCCTAGAGATTGGATGCGTGTGTGGATTATAACTTCATCCTTAAGTCTAGATCAGCATGTTAAAATATCTAACTTGTACAGATAATAGATCTAATCTATTATTTTCATATCTACATTAGATGTAGTGTATATACATGTTGATGTGATCAACATGTTTTAATTTCTTCTTTATATTTTAATTTTTGATTTAATGATATGCCATGATCTTGTAATAGATCTAGATCTAGGATATTTTTTGATATTTAAAATTAATTTTGATTAATTTTAGTCTTTCGTAGTCAGATCTTGAAAAAGTTTCAAGATCTAATCCTGAAATCCTAAATCTGATTCCTTCAATTGGTATCAGAGCCTTGGTTGATTATTATATGATTATGTATACATGTTTAGATTATTTCTTAGATTAGATTTAATTTATAATCTATTTATTAAATCTAAAATTAAAAATGATGATCATACAAACTGATTATAAGGTTGTCCTACTGTAAGATTTACCCCTTACAGTGAAGAGGTTGTCCTAGTTCGTATAGATCTATCTTTAATCATAAATTTATTAGATATGATCTAATTTTATTTATAATTTATTAAATTTAAAATAGTTTATGATTTAAAAATAAAAGTTTTAGATTACATAGACTGATTATAAGATTGTCCTACTGTAAGGTTTATCCCTTACAGTGGAAAGGTTGTCCTAGTACGTGCTGATTTAAAATGCTGATAAAAAAATTTTAAATTAAATCTAAAAAAAATTATAATCTGATTAAAAATATTTTAATATAATTTTAATCATCATAAATATATTAGATTTGATCTAAAAAAATTTATAATTGATTAAAGTTTAAATTATTTTAATTATATGAACCTGTTTAGATTAGATCTAAAGTAAATTCATGTTTATGTTACTTGTATATTAATTATGAATCAAACATGCAACTTGATTGGTAGAACCATATTATAAAAATATTTTATAAATATAAAAATTATTTTTGAAAAGTCAAACCCCAATCCTCACCCTAAAACTTAATTAAGAGTTAAGAAGTTATTTGATTAGGATCTAGGATTGTGAATTGAAGATCCTAAGACACAAATCATAACACATTGGGTTAAATGGGTTAGTGGAGATTAGGTCCATTAATTAGGTTAGATCTAGGATTAGATTAAAGAATGGACTTAATTAGAGAATTGACTAAATCAAATCAATTATTATCTTAGATTAGGTCAAGGATTCTCTAGATCAATTATAATAGTTATAGTTGATTAAGTCCATGTCTTTAACGAGACCCAAGATGGACTTGATTCTTGGCTATGTGGTCTAGCATGAATTATTACGTTAATCTAATTAAAACTAATTAAATCAATTGATGTCTAAGGTAAACTAGACCGATGGTTTTTAATTGACAGCCTGCTTACCTGGCCATTTCTGATGGTGTCTAAGGCAAGCTTTGGCAGATCCTCCCACTGATCAAACTTACCTGACCTCTTACAAAATTATGTGTTAAACAAATCACTTGACTGTTCAAGCTGACTCATGTTAGCTAGGTAAATCAATATGATTGATTTAGGTACACCTAGACCAGTCTATTAATGGTCTTCCTTAAGCTGACTTAGTGAAGCTAGTGAGAGGATCATGATAAATTAGTTCGTCTGATTTTCTTTCTTTAAATCAAATCAATTAAATTTTCTAAAATTATTAGATCCTTAAAATGAAATAGTTATGATGATAACTAGATCATAGCCTTCCATTAAGTGGATGATAATAGGTCCATTAGTTGGATAATCATTGGAGGCCCATAGGCCTGGTGCTTATCCGCTAATGAAATTATCATTCATAATACGATTTCTTGGCTATGTCTTCCTAAATGATGGTTAGAATGACCAACCATAATTAGGCTTAATCATTCATTTATTAGATGGATTAAGTATGATCATGTTAATGGTTGGACCTAACCGAGACTTTTAGTGAAGGCCGTAGCCTACTAAAAAGATACCTAGGGAAAAATTAAATTACTAAAAATTATTTAAAAAAATAATTGATTATAAACCTATCCTTAAATATATATGGGTTGATCAACCATAGTTGGACTTGTGTGCAGTCTATGTGGATTCTAGTACCCATTAAGAAATTAAGATAATTTCTTGAATTAAAGGTAGAGGCTACCAGTTTGAATAAAATAGCGGAAAAAATCTTTTGATTAAAGTCCAAATCTTTAGGTTCAATGAATCAATTACTAATTAGACTTTTGATTCTCCTTTATGCAGTTAAATCCTAACCATAGTTGCTCCATTCACTGTTAGACAGTGATAAACTTATGGGATCCAACTTCGATAATAAATATCGAAAGTTGAATGTTGCTTAGCAGCATGAAGTAATTTATGCTGGGGCTTCTATACCCAGTTTAAATATAAGATCTAAGAATAACCTAGATCAGGCAGAATGCTTCCACTGTAAGAAGCAGGAGCATTGAAAGAGGAACTATCCTTAGTATCTTGATTTTCTTGACCCCAACAGGTTAAAAAAGAGAGATGAACAAGTAATTGCTGATCAAGGATGTTATATGATAATACTTTATAATTTTTCTATTTATGATATTTCTACTTGGATATTAGATACCGAAAGTCCAGTCCATATTTGAAATATGTTGTAAGAACTTTAAATTAGTAGAAGATTTGAAAATAATGAGTGATTCCTAAATGTTGGAGATGAAAGGTCTGTTCCAGTTCTAACTATGGGAATAGTTCAACTTATTCTCAATACTAATATCATTTCTTTAAATGAATGTCATTATTGTCCTTCCTTTCTGATGAATATAATCACTGTTAGCCTTTTGGCCAAACATGATTATCATTTATTTATAAAAAAAGATTATTATTATATCATTATGAATGATATTATAATAATATAAGAATAATAAAAAAATGATATTTATATTTTATCACAACCTATGAGTATAATGTACACTTCTAGAAATTTTTTTAGATTAGATAATATCTCTGATATCTACCTATGGCACTGTAGGGTAGGTCACGTAAACAAGAATAGGATAAATAGGTTGACTCAAAAAGAAATCCTTGAGGTTAGTGATTATGAATCACTTCCAATCTATGAATCTTGCATTCTTGGTAAAATGACCAAGTCAACTTTTACTGAAAAGGATGAGAGAGCTACTGAGCTTTTAAGTCTAGTACATACTGATGTATGTGGACGAATGAGCATAGGTGCCAGAGGTGGATACTTCTACTTCATTACTTTCATAGATGATCCATCCAAGTATGGATATATTTATCCAATGAAATATAAGTCAGATTCATTTAAAATGTTCAAAAAATTTTGAAGTGGAGTAGAAAAATAAACTAAAAAAAGTGTTAAAACTCTTCGATCGGATCAAGGAGATAAATATCTATCTAGTGAGTTCTTGATAAATCTAGGAGAGAATGGGATTCTCTCACAGTAGACTCCTTCAAGAACACCACAGCATAATAGTGTATCGAAAAGAAGAAATTGAACCTTGTTAGACATTGTTCGATCCATGATGGGATTTTCTAGTTTGCCTATTTTATTTTGGGATTATGCCCTTGAGATTGAATGTTATATATTGAACAATATACCAAGTAAATCTATCACAACGACTCCATATGAGATATAGACTGGGCGTAGGCCTACACTCTCTCACCTATGGGTTTGGGGTTATCCGACCTATGTCAAACATTTGCATACAGATAAGCTTGGACCTCGATTTGATAAATGCATATTTATAGAATATTCCAAAGAAAGTAAGGATTGCTATTTCGATCATGTTGAAAAACAAAAGGTGTTCGTCAGCCTTATGGCAATCTTTTTAGAAAAGAAGTTTCTTGGTGAAAGAACTGTTGCTTCTAAGATTGAACTTGATGAAGTTCAACAAGTAAAAAAATTGACACCTATAGCTGAACCTAAGTTAGATTTGATTAGATCGGATTCGAAGCCTAGTATACCTACACCATTAAGGCGATTTGATAGAGTATGCATTATCCAAATAGATACTATGGTTTCTTGGTCCAAAATGCTGATCCCATTGAACTCGATGAGGACGATGAGGATCTGATCACTTATATGGATACTATGCACAAACCCAATTTTAAGAAATGGCTTGAGGCCATGAAATCCAAAATGGAGTCCATGAAAGTCAATGATGTGTGGACATTGGTTGACCTACCCAAAGGGATTGAATCCATTGGATGTAAATGGGTCTTCAAAAAAAAAAGGAGTGCAGACGAAAAGATGGAGACCTATAAAGCCCTTCTAGTTGCAAGGAGTATCATCAATATTATGGTATTAACTATGATGAGATGTTCTCTCCTGTGGTAATGCTCAAATCCATTCGAATGATGATTACGATAGCTGCCCATTTGGACTATGAAATCTGATAGATGGATGTAAAGATAGCTTTCCTAAATGGAAAGCTGACCAAAGAGGTGTATATAATACAACCTGAGAGTTTCATATCCACAAATGATTCCAAGGTGTGCAAGCTTCAGAGATCTATTTATGGATTGAAGCAAACATCTTGGAGTTGGAACATGCATTTTGATAAGGTGATCAAAACGTATGGCTTCATTAAGAATGGCGAAGAGGCCTGCATTTACAAATAGGCAAATGGTCCAGTAGTAGTATTCCTTATCTTGTATGTGGATGATATTCTCTTAATCGAGAATGACATCTCCGCACTGTAAGAAATAAAAGTTTGATTTTCATCATAGTTCTTCATGAAGGACTTGGGTGAAGCATCCTACATCCTAGAGATGAAGATCTGTAGGGATAGATCTAAAAGGATGCTTGGGTTATCCTAATCCACATACATAGATATTGTGCTGAAGAGGGTTAGCATGGAGAATTCCAAAAAGGGCTATCTTCTGATAGGCCATAAAATTTTTCTATCTAAGAAGGATTGTCCGACAACTCTTGAAGAGAGAGAACGTATGAGTAGAGTCCCATATGCTTCGATAGTGGGATCTATCATGTACGCCATAACATGTATGAGATCAGACATGATATACTCACTAGGAGTAGTGAGTAGATATCAGTCTAATCCTAAAAAAAATTACTGAAAAGTGGTTAAAACCATCCTTAAGTATTTGAGAAATACTAAGGACCAATGATTTGTTTATGGTAAGTTAGATCTAAAATTTATGGAGTTTACAGACTCCAACTTTCAATCTGACCATGATAACAGTAGAAGTGTATCGAGATATATTTTTACTCTAAATGGTGAGCCATCTGTTGGAAGAGTTTCAAGTAGCATACTATGGCAGACTCTATTTGCGAAGCAGAGTACATCATAGCATCAGAAGCCATGAAGAAAGCTGTGTGGCTGAGAAAGTTTATTACCGAGCTCAGAGTAGCACCCTCCTTAGATGGTCCAGTCATGCTCTACTGTGATAGCATTGGTGCCATAGCTCAGGCAAAGAAACTAAAGGCATACCAGCGGATGAAGCACATCCTATGCCGCTTTGACTTAGTCTAAGAGATCGTGGATCGAGGTAACATCGACCTTCAAAAAATTAATGGAAAGAAGAACCTGGCTGACCCCTTTACTAAAGTCCTGGAGATAAAGGAGTTCGACAACCACTAGATATTGTGCCAAGTGGCTTTAGGACAAGTGAGAGTTATTAAAAAATATATTCCAAAGTCAATCATCAGCCTGTTGATAGTTGTGCTATATTATATTTATAATTAATTTATTAATAAATAAAATATATTTTTGATATTTTTTATCATAAAGTATTCATTTTCTAACGAATTTCATTATTATGATGAAGTCCTTAGGACTATTTAGCTTCGATAAAGAGAGAATTTTTTGATTAGTCCTTAAATCTGTTCGCGACTATAAATGATAGACTGTTAATTAGGATGACAGCGCCTATCAAGCATAGGTCGCTGTATGTCATATAGATTGGTTGTCCTCTTAACCAAAAAATGTGGAGATACTAGTATGATATACATGTAAGATATATGGATATATCATCATTGAATGTGAGTAACTTCAGAGCATTCTGCTATCGAGAATGTCTCTGATGGAATATAGGTATAAGTGTTCCTTAGACCTGAGATCATCTTAGTGACTTGCAAGCAACTCATTGTGCTTTGGTACTGGACTAATTGAATTTCTAATTTAGTAATGGAAGGCTTCTGGGCATAGTCAAGTACTTGTGAAGTCAAAGTGTGATCAAGATGGAATTAACCACTCTAAGAAATGGAGAAGAATGTATCACTATATTTTAATATAGCAAAACCTTGGCCAGGGTAATCCATCAGATGGATTTGATATTTTGAAATATAATGTGGACAACTTGATCAGAGTTGACAGTTGAACTCTGAGATATCCTATGAGCATTTTGGTCAAGGGGATGAATTATATGAAAACTATATCCACATGGGTTCTAAGGATGTTGTTTTACACATTCGATCTATCCAGCCATCGGATACTATTGCTAGATGGTTACTTTAATTAATACAGAAATTTATTTCTATGCTACCAGCTTAAGTTTGGACCTACGAGGTTACATACATTAGAGCTCATGATCTGATTGGATGGTTAATCAACGATTAAGAATTATTCTAGGGTTAAATGATCAATATGATTGATGTTTAACCTAGTGCAATTGGGTAGGAGGATCGATTAGCAATTTGATTGCTAATTGACTTAAGTTGATTAAGATAAAAGATTGAGATTAAGTTTAATTAAATATGATTTAATTAGATTTAATTTAGTCTTGATTAGATCAATTCTAATTAGTTTATTTGATAAGCCAAGTGCAAGGAAGAACTAGTCCTAGTTCAACTAGGACTTGGGTCAACCCAATTTCTAATTTGATTAAAAAATTAGCTCAAATTTAAATATAATTTAATCTAATTTTATTAAATTTTTAATTAGTTTAGAACCTAATCTAATTATGTTGATTTGGTTTTGATTTAATATGATTTGAGAAATCATAATAGATCAATTCAAAATAAGAATCCTAGCATGACTAGGATTCCATTTCTTGCACCACTTAATTGAAGGAAAATCCTAATTTTCAAGACCAGGTTCGTTCAGATCTGATCAGATTAAGAGATATATTTAAAAAAAAAAAAATTTGATCCAAATCAGATTTGGGATATTTCAGATCTGATACTTATTATTTTAATAATTAAAATAAATTTAGATAAATTAAATCAAATTTAATTTATCTTGAAGTGGGTAATCCTATTACCCGTTGATGATCCTGTAAGCAGCGGAAGGTTCTGGATCTAGCCATGCAAGTGCCTGGCCTCTATCGATATCCACTCAGGCTGGATCTGGAGATCCTCTTCTTCTCTATCACATCTCCAAAAATCAGATCTAGATCTGATCTGGAGGATCTTCAAAACACCTTTCGAAGATCAGCAGTTTTCCTTTACAGCAGCACAGCCTTCTAGCTTTCTGTCGCCTTTCTCTCATCTGGACTGCACCAACCAAGAACCCAAACCACTTTGGGCATGGAGAGGAGAGGGAGAAGATGTTTTGGCATGGAGGAGGAGAGGAGAGGAAGCCTTGGGCATGGGAATTTTTCAATGCTTTTTGAGTTGGGCGTAGGGTCTTATTTATAGACTGTCTGTGATCCAACTTCTCTTCTTCCCAACCAATCATAACTCTTTGTGAAATCAGATCTAAATCTGATTGGTGGGAATAGAGTCCCCTGAATTCCTCCTTAGAGGGTGCCTAAGACCAGTCAAAGTTGGTTCTTAGGAGAACTCTAATTGGAATCCAAAAAGGAGATGGAGTCCCTATCCAACAGGGACTCCTGGGCGCCTCCAACTTGGGTGCATGCCTAGGGTGGCATGCATCCTCCTCCTTGTCAGGTTCTAGTAGGGGGACAAGCCCCCACCAGTCCTCCAATAGGTGCATGACACGTGGACAAAAGTCAAAGGATCTATGGTCAACATTTGATCAGTCAAAGATAGACTTTTGACCAAAGTCAAAGAACGAGAAATGGCGGGTGACCAAAAATGGTAGGTAATGTCTTACAAAATAAGACAACCTTTTTTGACTTGGACAACCTCCAGTCAGACCGTGTGAAGGCCTCTGATTGAGCACAAACTTCTTTGGCTCGGTCAGGACAACTATTTATGATAGTAAAAGAAGAACGTTAGGTTCAATCGAGTGCTAGCACGATTTTCTTGAACCTAATTGAATCTCATTCAGATCAGTTGAACTGGATTAGTTCAATTGATGATCACCAGATTCAAACCCTTATTTGTGTGACCTAGTTAGGTTCAGTTCTGTATGGTAATGGGATATGTCATGATCTCTATCATCGACATCATCGAAACTCCTTTCGATGGATCAGAACTCTTCTGATTTAAATAGTTAGAATGATTGATCATCTAAATCATTCTAATTGCTCCCAAAATCCACTAGTGACACCTAGCAGTATATGGTGGCAACCCATTAGAGCTGAATGCGAACCTCTTGGTGCAGCTACTTGTGTGATTAAGTTCTTCTATCTTGAGCCCCGATCAGATTAGGGTTAAGGTGAACTCATCAAACCCTAGTTTCTATCATATGATGTAATCATTCGATTCAAGTCCGATGTGAAAGCCTAAATAGAAACTCTTTCTATTATTTTACTCTGCCATGGCCATGGGCTTTTCGACTTGATTCTCATGATCATCATAGGACTGCTCCTCTACCACCGGTAGATAGATTCCATCTTGATGCTATCCAGTTCCTACAATGAACATGCTATAGCCAACATACACCTCAGGGTCTCGAATGGCTAGGAGATCGAGTAATGGTGTAGTCAAACTATAACACCCTCAAGGTGAACTATCGATGCATCTCAGGTCAAAGAACCAGATACACTACTGCAGCATCGAGTCAGTCATTGACGAGAAGGTAGACTCCCTAATGACTACTCGAGATGGTCACGCTCAGTACCCTCATTCTCTAATGAGTACCTATACTCTCGCTTTGATGTCTCCACACCGTAGACTCAAGACTCATCTACTAAAGAGAAGTGATTGTACACCAATCTTTCGGATCAATCACCATCCTCGTGATGATCCTATGGTCGGGAGCATTTTATGAGTTAATAATGATTATTCATGTCTTAAATTTTCAACTCTTGAAAATATGAATTATCATTACCATTAACTCAAAGGATGTATCACTGACACTTAATATACATATGTGATAGAAAATAACCCATTTTATTGATATTAGTCAAAATTATAATTTTGCTATTACAAGTGTCGGCCAATTCTGGCTTCTAGGGCACATATATCTAATACTTATTATCTCTTGATATGAGCTAAACAACCCAAAATCCTGAGATGACTCAAACTCAATTTCTTATCATGCCACATCTCATATGTTATGGTAGGAACAATTTTAAAAAGAATCCTATTCAGCACATAAATAGCTATCATAAGACTATGTCCCCAAAAAAATTTGAGAAGATCTGGGAAGCTCATCATGGAATGGACCATATCTAATAGGATCTAATTTTTTCATTCTAAAATTCTATTGAGTTGAGGTATTTCAAATGGAGTCCACTATGAAACTATGTCATTATCCTTAAGATAGTCCACTGTGAAACCATATCTTAATGGACCTTTTGGTTTATTTTTCTATTTCATATCTGAATTTTTTAAACTTTTCAAAGATCTCAGACTTGTGATGCACAAGATATATATACACATACCGAGAAAAATCTTTGGTAAAGATAATGAAGTAGACAAAACTCTCTCTAGTCGGCACATCGAATGGGCCACAGACATTTGTATGCACCAAAGCAAGTAACTCTATGGTCCTTTTTCCATATCCCATAAAGGGCAATTTGATCATTTTGTCTTGAAGGCATGACTCATAAATTAAATATGACTCGAAAGTCAATAGATCCATTAGTCTGGATTTCTTTAATTTGTTAATCTTATCTTCTACTATATAACCTAGCCTAAGGTGCTATAGGTACTTTTCATTTTTACTATCTCTAGGTCATTTAAATCCTATGGCATTCATATTTTGCTCAACATAATTGATAGGTACATCTACATGCAACTGATAGAGACCGTTTATCAAGAAACCACTTTCAATTTTGTTTCCTTCATAAAAAATAATATAGTGGTCCTTATGAAAACTAATTACATATCCATCCTATGCTAAACAAGAGATAGAAATTAAATTCTAGCTCACAGTAGGTACATAAAAATTATTTCTAAGTATTAAGATGCTTCCTGATGGTAATTATAGAAGATAAATTTTCATAGCCATAGTAGCAATCTTTGCTCTATTTTCGATGTGTAGGATCATCTTGCCATCCCTCAGCCTTCTGCTATCCTCAAGATCCTACAAAAAGTGCATAAATGAGCCCTAGATCTAGAGTCAAGCATCTAACTAAATGTAGAAGAAACCTTTAGGTTCATCTCAATGATAAGCATACCTTCAGAAGGTCCTCCCCTCTTATTCTTCAAGCTTTCCAGGTAAGTAGGGCAGTTTTGCTTCTAATGGCAATCAAAGTTTCAATGGAAATACTTTTCCTTCTCCATAACCTTCTTCTTCGGATCTTCCTTCTTCTCCTTCTTCTTTTCCTCCATCTTCTACTTCTTCACAGACTTCTTCTTTCCAAAGGACTTTTCTTGGAAGAAGTCTACTCCACAGCAAGAACTGAGCTCCTTGAACCCTTCAAGATTCCTTCAGTAGTCACTAGCATATTCATCAATTCGACCAAGGTGCATTAGATCTTATTCATATGAAAGTTTACTATAAACTGCTCATATGAATCAGTCAAGAATTGTAGAATCAGATCAATCTATAGATCCTTGTCCATAGACATTCCGAGCTTCTCAAGCTTCTCCTGGTCCTTAATTATTAATAAGCGATGATCATGGACCGACTATCCATCACGTATCTACACTTTGAAGAATCTCTTGGACACTTTGTAGCGTGCTGCATGACTCTGCTCACCATACAACTCTTGTAGATGAGTTAGCATCTGACTGGTAGTCTTCATGTCTTTGTGTTGGTATTACAACTTATTATATATTGAGGCCAACACGTAGCACCTTATCTTATTGTCATCATCCAACCACTTCTCATGAGACGCTCTCTGATCAATGATCGGATGGACTGGAAGAGGGGAAAGGTCATGGTCTAGGACATAGGTTAGCTTTTCGAAACTTAAAATAATTTTTAAGTTCTGAAGCTAATCCTTAAAATTAGGTTTGGTCAAATAGTTATTTCTAAGATCCTGGCTAGGGGGTTTGAAGCAAATATTTTTCTATAGAGAGTCAAAATTTCTAGTTAGATTTATATTTGACTTGATCAATTTATTTTAAAAATTTTATTTTTAAAATAAATTAGAGCTTTCACTATTTTTTTGGATCTCCATACTTTCTTGGAAGAGATGCAAAAATCTTCATGATCAAAGATTTTTGTGGGTGGTGTGATCCCACTGATTGGCTCACCACCTCACCTAACATTATTGGTGATGAGTCAGTCGATGAGTGGACAACTCTTGTTCAATATTTTTCTAAATATATTACATCCAACTCCAATCTCTAATTCATGAAGCTCACCATGTCTATAAATAAGATCTAATTGATTTCATAACTTAATTCTTAATTAAATATAATAGGATTCAAAATAACAAAGCACAAAAATAGATCCTAGGATTTTTGGACCTAGGATTTAGCAAAAAGTAAGTTTTAATTTTTTTGATTGAGGACAAACACGCAACACCCCTATATGCCATAAGAGCATCCTATTGAATGGAAAGTGAGGGCCTTTAAAACCTTATGACTAGATGGTCAAGAGGAATACCTCAATTAGAAAATAATTTACTACTACTACTAAAATAATTTACTCTTATGACTAGACGGTCAAGAGGAATGCCTCAATCAGAAAATAATTTACTACTACTACTAAAACTAGATCTACAACATATATTACATATATGAATTTAGATCTATTCTAACCATGCTTTGTATACATCTCATATATCATTTAAGATTACATCTCATGTAATAAAAATTAGAAACTATTTTGATCTCATCAAAAATTAGATTCAAATCTAAACAATCTAGATCTATGAACATAGAACCCCACGTTGATACCAATTGAAGGTTCTACTGGATTGATATGATCGGATTAGATTCAAGCAGTGAAATTTTAAAATTTTTTCACTAATATGATTAGATTTGAAGGTTCTTAAATCTGATTGTATACATCTAAAACTAAAAATATATAAAATGGATATTCAAAATATCACTTGTTGCAAATAGATGATCTATTCACTGCGATGATCTGAAGCTGTCCGAGGCTCGACTTGAGCCACGCACGCATCCGATCTCTACCTGTATCCACTCGGGTTAGATCAAGAGGTCTTCTTCTTTTAGATTTGATTTTTGAAAAATCAAAAATGATCTTCTTATTGTTCCTTCGATCCGATCTCTGGTAGCAGTTCGATCAACACACAATCAAAAACTCCTTCAACTTCGACTTGCACAAACAGCACCTCAACGCTCGAAGATGCGATCAACCCAACTCTTGGATGTGGGAGAGAGGAACTAAGGGAGGGAGAGGAGGCATGGAGAGGAGGAGCAGGGCTTCACTATGGGTTAATTGAATAGCCAAACACTTTGATCTAGTCTCCTATTTACAAACAAAATTGGAGACCTAGAGTCCTAGGGCTTCTAGATTTTGACCGAATTAAAGTTAAGAAGCAGAAGGACTCTCCACTAAGCCCCATGCCCATTCTAAATTTTTTTGCTTCATTTTGTCACACAAAATAAAGGCTAGGCTTGCACCACCTTATCCAGATAAGGTGTTGGTGCAAGGATAAAAATTCTCTTTAGAGTTTGATTTCATTTGAACTCATTTGACTCATTCAAATAGAGTTCAAATTGAAACAAACTCCAACCTCCACAATCTGCCACCTT
This sequence comes from Cocos nucifera, assembly GCA_006176705.1. Lineage (NCBI taxonomy): Eukaryota > Viridiplantae > Streptophyta > Magnoliopsida > Arecales > Arecaceae > Cocos > Cocos nucifera. Next base: position 139,656 of record QRFJ01004760.1, on the reverse strand, counting down.
ATCTCAAAGGGGTGCACCCCAAGAAGGGCTGTGCACCCTCTCTCTCTCAGAAAACATCTGGGGGTGTGTGCCCCTAGAGAAAAACTTTTCTATAGACGCGTTCACCCCTCTCCTTCTTTCTTGCATGCATGACCAAGTCAAAGGGGGGCCAACTCTTGGCACCCCCTTGTCTTAATCCTTTTTAAGTGAGATCATGATAAGGCCTAATCTGACTAGGACAAGATCTAGTTAGACTAAAATAAACCCATATAGGACTTCTAGATGAGCCAAATCTAATTTGGCTGAGTCCAAACTAATTAGAAAATCCAAAGCAGGAGAAAGTTAGGTCTAATCATATGCTAGCATGATTTTCTTAAATCTAATTGAATCAAATCTAAATCAATCAGACTTCATGAGTCTAATTAATGACATTCAGACCCAAACTCTTATTTATATGATCCAATAGATTTAATTCTATATGATAATGGGACATGTCATAATCTCTATCAACGACATCATCAAAATACTTTTTGATAAACCATAACTCTTTTTGATTTGCCTAATTAGAATTATCGATCATTGAGATAATTCTAATTGATCCCATAATCCACTAGTGACACCTAGCAGTATATGGTAGTAGTTCATCAGAATTGAATAACAACTTCTCGATACAGCTATCTATGTGATTGGATTCTTCTATCTGAGTCCCGACAGGATATAGGTTAAGGTTGACTCGTCAAATCTAATACCTATCATATGATTGAATCATTTGATTGGAGTCTGATATGAAATCCTAATAGAAATTTTTTTCTATTATTTCACACTACCATGGCCATGGGCTTTAGAAATCGATCTCATGATTATCATAAGACTACTCCTCTACTAAGATTAATAGATCCTATCTTGGTGCGATCCAATTTCTATAATGAACATGCTATAGCCAATATATACCTCAGGGTTCCAAATGGCTAGAAGACCGAGTTATAGTATAGTCAAAATATAACACCCTCAAAGTGAACTATCGATGCACCTTTGGTTAAAGAACCAGATACACAACTGCAGCATCAAGTAAATCATCGATGAGAATGTAGACTTTCTTATGACTGCTCGAAGTTGATTATGTTTAGTATTCTTGTTCTTAACAAGTACCTATACTCTCGCTTTAGTATCTCCACATCATAGATTCAAGACTCATCTATTCTAAGAAAGTGATCGTACATCAATCTTCCAGATCTATCACCATCCTCATGATGATCATATGATCGGAATCAATTTATGAGTTAATTATGATAATACATGTCTTAAATTCTCAATTTTTGAGAATATGTGTCATCATACCCGTTAACCCAATGGATGAATCATAGACACATAATATACAAATATGATTGAAAGAATAATCCAATTTTATTAATAATAAGTCAAAATTATAATTATGTTCTTAGAATGTATTACAAGTATTGATCAATATGGCTTCTAGGGCATACATCTAACATAAAAAAATAGTGCAAATCAACCATCCAAATATCTTCATGCAAGCTAGCTCTATCGAAAAGATCGATCGAGATGAAGGGCTTCATGTGGACTTTCATAGAGGCCTGACGCATGTATGGCTTCTACACGACTCAAAAGAACCTCAGATCCACATGTTCAGTAGCAGTGATCTTCGACCTGCATGAAGGTGATGAGTTCAGAACTCGACAGATCAGATCTAATAGTTAGATTTGATCTGGAGCATCAATATGATCAATGCTTGATCTTATAGATTTTAAATTTTATTTGCATATTATTTCATGTCATAAGATCCTTGCATGGTAGTTTAGATTTGATCTAATGCATGTAATGTAGATTAAACTGTTTAATCTATTATGCTTCTACTAAAAATTTTGAAATTGTATGCATAGAACTATCCATGTTTCCTTCACTGTCCTACCTACCTGAAGAGCCTAAAGAAAAAGAAGGGTGACACACCTTCTAAAGGTATATCAGATCTACTCATAATTGAATCAAATCTAATGATTTTCTCTACTTCTAGTTAGGTCATAGACTTTGGTTCTAATGCTTAATTATGTACTTCTATGTAGGGTCTAGTAAAAAGTAGAGGGTTGAGGGAAGGTGAAATGATCCTTTGGATTGGCGATAGAGCAAGAGTTATTATTATAACTATTGGAACCTATACTTTGCGATTACCATCAGGATTCAATTTAGTTCTTAGAGACTATTATTATATACCTACCGCTAGTAGGAATTTGATTTCTATATCTATACTGGCACCACATAAATACTTTTTTAATTTCAATAAAGACTACTATTCCATTTATTTCAAAAAATAAATTGATTGCATGTGATGTTTTAATTGATAGTCTCTAACATTTATATGTTGACGTATCTATGAATATATCTGAGTAGATAGTGAGTGATATAGGATCTAAGAGATCTAGGAATGAGATAAACCAAAGGTATATGTGGCACCTCAGACTTGGTCATGTAGGAGAGGACATGATAAACAAATTGGAAAAGGATGGGATCCTTGACTCATTAAATTTTAAGTCATATCTAATTTATGAATCTTGTCTTTAAGAAAAAATGATAAAATTATCCTTTGTAGGATATTGGGACAGAACCACTGATATACTTGCCCTAGTACACATGAATGTATGTGGTCCATTCGATGTATAGGCCAGGGATGGTTATATCTATTTTATTATCTTTACTGATAATTACTCACGATATGGTATATGTATCTTATGAGATACAAATTTGAAGTCTTTGAAAATTTTAAAGAATTTAGATGTGATGTAGAAAAATAAACCAAAAAGTCCATTAAGGTTCTTCAATTACATCAAGGAGGAGACTACCTTAGCCATGAATTTCAGGATTATCTCAAAGAAAATGGCATGATCTTATAATAGATACCTTTTGGTACACCTCAACTCAATGGGGTATCGAGAAGGAGGAACAAGATCCTATTAGATATGGTCCGATCTATGATGAGCTTCACTGATTTACCTTTGTTTCTTTGGGGACATGCTTTGCTTTCTACAATCTATTTGTTAAATAGGGTACCCTCTAAATCTATTCCTACTATGCCATATAAAATATGGCATGAAAAGAAACCAAGTCTTTGTTATCTCAAGATTTGAAGATGTCCAGCCTATATTAAGAGATAACAAGCAGACAAGTTAAAGGCTAGATCTATAAAAGTTAATTTTATAGGATATCTTAAAGAGTCGTTAGGATACTAGTTTTACTTTCAGAGAATCATAATATGATTGTGAGCCGACATGCCATATTTTTGAAAAAATAGTTTATCCAAGATGGAGGTAGTGGGAGGCAAATTAAGCTTAAAGGGAAAGTCTCTAAAGAGCAGTGGATCATAGAACAATTAGAACCTATTCAAACTAAGCCAGTAGAAGTAGTACCTCCACCATCTTATAAATTACTATAAGAATCCAAACTATTAGCGACAGCTAAATGCCATCGCTAATAGTCCATCTGTCATTGCTAATAACCTCACTATCACTAATACCATCATAAAATTCAATTTGAAAAATTTTTATCGCTAATTGCCATTATTAGTGATAGCAAAACTAGCCGTCACTAATAAGGATATTAGCAATAGCTTTTAAGATGAAAAAATTCTATCTCTAATAATTTGTTAATATTTAAATTAATTTTTTTTTAAATATTAGCAATGGCAACATCGTGGATAATGCAATCGCTAATACTTGATAGCGATAGAAAGTACTATCACTAATACCATCTCTAATTTTTTAAAATTTTTAAATCAAATAAAATAAAATATTTTAAAAAATATTAGAGATAACATTTTCGTGGCTAATATCATCACTAATAATTATTAGCGACCAAAAATACTATCACTAATGATATCTCTAATTTTTTATAATTTTTAAATAAAATAAAAAAAAATTATTTTAAGAAATATTAGTGACAGCACCTTCATCTCTAAAACCATCGCTAATAGTTATTAGCAACAGTACTTACCATCGCTAATACTGATGCTAATAGTTAATTTTTTTTTAAAAAAAAATTAATAATATTTTTTAAAAATTTATTTTAATTAATCATAATGAATTATGATTTGTAATACCTATTATAATTAAAATCTAGAAATAATCTAACAATCAAAAATTAAAAACTAATTATATTTTATTAAAAATATAAATTATATAATATTTTTATTAGCAGTATCAAAAAATACAATACATCAAAAAAAAAAATCAAGTCCAATCCCCATCATCGCCTACCTCCTCATCCTCTTGCTCCTCTACAATAGCCGATGGATGAGAGCCGGATATCTCAGTATCTTATAAAAAAATAAAATAATATTAGTAAATTTTGATATAGATACATATCTTTTGATATACTACTTCGATTCTTGAATAGATTATTCTTACATATTTGATTTGATGATACGAAGCTATAGACACCTCCAACATATCGATTGAATAGTTAGATTGAATTTTTAGCCCCTAAATATCCTTCCTAGGCTTAAACTTAAATATACAAAGCTTCTAAATATAAAAGTTTAAAACAAGTAAAAAAATTTAATAATACAATTACTTGATATGATGGCTGGCATAACGAGCTCAACTGGTTGCATAGTTGTGGATCCTAGAGAAGCTCCACGTTCATATCGTGAATGGCATCCTGGAGGCCCTGAGGTCGCTGGCTCAAAAGCCTCTACACAACCTCCTCCATGTGCACATCACTCTAGATCTGGGACATTGAGGCCAATGAGAATGCTGAAGGATATCAAGATGGTGGAGGGTCGAAGCTATGGCCAAATCCTATGATTCTGCTCTTACTCATCCCCTGGTAGCACTGAGCCATCCCTTAAGATCAAGGAGGGCTGAGAAGATGGGTCATCATTGTACTTCTCAACAACGTACTCTACATAATGCATCTGCATAATTCAGAAATACATTAGTTCTAATATAAATATCAAATCTTGTAACAACTTAATTACTAAATAAAATTTAAAGTTCAAACTGTGATCTATCATGATGTAGAATCTAAATAGTCACCAATCCTCCTAGACTAGTGTGTGGCCTGCCATAACTGCAACTAGTTTGATGGATGACCAAGCTATCATGTCTACAATAAGTAAATAATAAAATTAAATTAATTAAAAAATATATATAAGAGTTTTTATAGTTCTAGTGAAGAGTTTTGGTATAGATTTCTTTTTAGTCTGTCGGCTAAAACATGTGTGTTGACCAAGCCGCCCATGTACCTTACTAAATCTTGTTAGATAGCTTGATTCTATCGAGCCCTCTACCACCTATCAGAGTATTCCTCATGGTTTCACTAATCGTAGAGGGCCAGCCATATGTTCATCTACATCCAATGATCTATGAAGGACCTCCAATCTAATGGTAACTGAGAACTAGAGTACTGGATGGCGGACTACCTGAGGCTGTCGAGGCTATCTCAAAGCCTCCATATGGCCACCTCCTCGAAGATCTGACAGCCAGTCTCCTTATCCTAGAGAGCCTCGAATGAATAATACTCCTAAAAGATAAAAGCAAGCATGTATTAATATATAATTAAAATATCAATGTATTGGGAAGGAATAAACTAAACTAGTTTTGACTTACCAGAAATATCTCCTAGGCTACATCACAAGCTCCTGATGGCCAACTCGTGAAATCATTCACTGGGCCTAGCATCAGTCGGCATATGATCTCGATAACGACATGAGATGTTGAAGGCTCTCTGAATGTATTGCAAAATTAATTTCAAAGAATAAATGTTAACTCTAAAATTTTTAAATTCTAAACATATTAATTGAGCATGTAGTACTTACGAGTGGCTCTAGATATGGATGATTTGCCTTTCCTCTGACTGAGTCGAAGGTACTGTGAGCCGAGCGAGTCCTTGACCATGGTGCTATATCTAAGAGCTGGTGGTCGCTATTGCATGCAACTATGGGGTCACTGGTGACCCCCTATCCTCTACACTTGAGCATAAAAAATCTAATATAAAAAATATTATATTAGATAATAATTAATAAAGTAACATAAATAAAAATATATAAAGTATTAAAGCTCACCATCCGATGTGAGAGGTGCATAACCATGACAAGTAGCCATGTGATTGCTCTCTCCTCGAGAGCTCTATCTTTGACTGAAATGGCTCCAACTTTTAGAAGACATGATATATGCTCTCTAAAAATAAAAATAAATAGATTCATCAAATTAATTATATAATTATGGATGACATCGTAGGTTTTAAAATGATGCAAGATAAGTAATTAAAATGATCTAAAAATTACATACTTAGCATTACTTATCGGTCTTTTCAAATATTTGGTATCCTTCAAAATTTTTTTCCGATTCTTCCTCTTCTTTCACTTCTTCTTCCTCTTCTTCCACCTCTTCCTCTTCCGCTTCCTCTTCTTAGGGAAGATTGTCTTTTAAAATAATCTTAATTAGGTCTACCTCCTCATATTGGCCATCTTCACGTAGGAGTATTTTTGCAGCATCCAATTCCACATCATCGAAGGATTGATGAACTCCTACTATCTCATCCTCTTGAAAGCATTATGATAATTGAAGCTCTTTTTCTTCTTCAAGTGCATAATGAATGGCTCGAGACTTAATTTTGCATATAGCTCACTAATCTTTCCTATCTCTTTTCCTTAATAGAAAATAAGTATAATATACTTGAGCAGCTAGTACAAATGGATTATTAACATAAGCTTTTGATTCATGTTTGATCTCAATAAACCCATGTCATGGATCAACCTTTATACCATTGTCGATATCGAACCATTGGCACTTAAATAGAATAACACTATTATCTCCAATGTAGCTCATCTTAATCACATTTTCAAGGATTCTATAGTATTCACTCCCTGGCTTATATTCCCACTAGCTACCTTTTATACACATCACTATTCATTATGCTTTTATAATTTTCATATTACTAGTGTGAAATTTGAAACCATTTACATTATAGCTACTATAGCATGTCATGTATTTTTCAGGCCTGTAACCTAATGGTCTCAGCTTTCTTAGTATGGACTTGCTGCCTTGAATGACCAATTGACGGAACCAACATACAAAGTTCTCTAAGTGCTGTGTTGATATTTCTTCATCAGCTATGCTCGGATTTTTTCTTTCAGCATCTCATCATATTGCCTAAATATGCACAAGATAAGCATACTGAAATAAGTGATTAAAGAGATGGGATTGTGATGGACACTTACAGGATATATGGATCGACCTCCATGCAGTTTAGCAAAATATATATCTATGCCTGTCGAAGTTCAATATCAGAGAAAACTCGACAAACCTCGAGCCCAAATTCTTGAGCAGGATAGGCAAATATTAAGATGTCTCACTCTGATCCCTCAGCACCATCATTATCATTTTGACCCACTTGAGTCAGCTTAGTTTGCACACTAGGATTAAAGTAGTATCGGCTAAAATTTGAAATCTCTTCTATTATGTAAGCCCTCATAATAGAACCTTCGGTTCGGATCTTATTGTTTACTTTCTTCTTAAGACTGTGCTTGTATCTTTCTAATTGATACATCCACCTATACTACACTAGATCCTCCACCCTAGCTTCATATGCTAGATAAATCATGAGATGCTCCATGGAGTCAAAGAAGCTTGGAGAAAATATCTTCTCCAACTTGCATATAGTCTCTATAATGCTAGCCTTAAGACTAGATATGCAGTCGGTGGATCATTCGGTAGCATAAATATCTTTGAAGAGAAGGCTAAGCTTGGTCAAAGAACTCCATATGAAGTTGCAAAGAAGATCATGCCAAGCTAATAGGAGTAATCATAGCATGAATACATGGTAGTCATGGCTCTTTAGCCTATAGAATTTGCAATCTTTGACATTAACGCACTGAACTAGATTACTTGCATAACCATCTAGGAATTTAAGACTTTTACACCATTCACAAATGTTCTTCAACTGCACCCTCGTGAAGGTATAAGATGCTTTCGACTTCAAAAATTTCTCAGGTCACACTTCAACCAACTCTAATAGAGAACGCCTGCATATGTTCTTTATATCTGCTCAAGCCCTGGGATTGTCCTTCATCTTATCTTGGATATCCATAATAGTGTAGAAAACATTATCAAATACATTCTTCTCGATATTCATGATGTCAAGATTATGATGGATCAAATTAGTGGACCAGTATGGCAATTCCCAGAAGATGCTTCGCTTCATCCAGTTATGAGATCTCCTAAACCCCCGAGGCTTCTGCTTGTCAAATTCAATGCTAAATGAGACTTCATCCAATTGGGATATCCTCTGAACCACTTTCATATCACTGAGTTGCTGGGGTGCATGGTCCTTCTCTATCTTATTTCTCCTGAAACTGTCCCACTACTTTCAAAAAGAATGATGCTTAGGAAAGAATTGACGATGACAATCGAACCAGCAGGGCTTACGACCATGCTTAAGCTAAAATAATTTTATATTCTCCATACAATAGAGATATACTAACTTTTCATGAGTGCTCCATCCCTCTATAAGCAAGAAAATCGCTAATGGTCCACATCAACGCAGCCTTCATTACAAAATTCTGCTTCTTCAATGCATCGAAAGTATGAATGTCTTCGGACCATCATAATTTCAGCTCATCAACAAGAGGTCTTAAATATACATCAATGCTTCTACCAGAATATCACGATCCAAGAATGAGTAATATAAGAAAGATGTTATGTTCTTTCATGCACATCCCAAGTAGCAAATTGTATGGAGTAATAAAGACTGGCCAACATGAATAAGGGACTGCTGCATAACTAAACGGTGTAAAGCCATCAGTAGATAGATCCAGTCAGACATTGCATAATTTCTAAGAAAATAAAAGATGGCAAGTATTAAATTGCTTCCATGCCTTATTGTCTGATAGATGACACATCATATCAGAGTGCTTGCATGGTCCTTCTTTATGCCATCTCATCTATTCGGTAGTACTCATGGACAAGTAGAGTCTCTGAATTCTAAGAGTGAGAGGAAGGTATCGGTGAACCTTGTGTGGTATGTCCTTCTGATTCCTACCCTCTTGCCTCGACTTAAATTGACTTGCACCGCATACACTGTATGAGCTCTTCTATTGGTTCTCTTTATAGAAAAGTATGCAACCATTATGACATGCATCTATTTTCTCATATCCCATGCCTAACCCTTTTATCATTTTTTTCGAAGCATAGAAGCTCTCAACAAGCTTCTCATCCTTTGATAGCATTTTTTTTATTATTGCTACCATCCTATCATAATAATTGACTATTATATTAAACTCGACCTTCAAGTTCAACAACTCTGACATAGTCAATAGTACAGTGTATGTTTTATATTTCGACTATAGTGGTTCATCAGCATCTTTCAGTATATGGTAGAAATCATCACTACCAACTTTTGGATCATCCTCCATATTTTAGTTAAATTCAGAACCAGTCGCATCTATCTGTGTCCATGTCCTCATGGTTCTAATCCTTACAATTTTCTCCCATATCTTTCTATGCAGAAACTAATGAATACAGTTGGGCATAAATCCACTCTTATATAAATAAACAATAATTATATTTCTATCAAATATTTATATATTGCCATATCTATTACAAGGACAACGAGTCCATCTTTGATGTAAGAGTACCGCATTATCAAAAATAAAATCACAAAAGTACTCTACACCCTCCCTTTTCAACAAAAATCTTTCCATCGTCTACTCGATGGTCCATCCAACTATGATCCATGGTAGACTATCTAAGAATTATGTATATATATAAATATAAGATAATTACTAAATATTATTTTATCATTAAAAATGGCTTATATAGTAAATTAATGCATCATATCATCAACTAATTGGTAAAGATAGATCCTATCCTTTTTCAGAAAATGCATTAATTTTATTTATCCATTATAGTAATCAAATGATACGTAATAGAGGCCAAAAAAAAATTTAGCAGTATTTTCTCTTAGTTCTCCCATGTAGGGAGAACGATAAAAAAATTATGTTCGAAATTTCTTTCGAACCCTTAGTACACCATTTGATTATAATAATGACCTATAGAATTACTTGCATTTCCTAAACTGTCCATAGTAGACAATCAATTGATCAATGTATATAATTTTTTCATCTATATAAAAATAAATAAATGTATAGATACATTAAAATATGTACATCAATTAACTGACAGATCTATCATTCCATGCAATATAGATTTTATTGAAATTAACATATAATTAATGATGTCTGGTACTTTCCATCAACTTTAGTGCATAGGGCATGCGAGGACGAATGCCTTTGATGCTAGCTATGACCTAAGGTCCAAGCATGCGGGGTATGCACCGATCCTATGTTTGCAATACTGCCCGACATCTTCTCTCGATTCGAACACTCTACCTACCGAGATCCAAATCCCATGCATCTAATTAATTAATTAATTAAATATTTAGTGACGGCACTAGCCATCACTAATACTAGACAACATCAATCGATGCTAGCAGGATCTAGATGGCTGTGGGTGAGGCAAGGCCGGGGCTGTGGGGTCGAGGCGGCCTCGAGAGAGGCAGGGCTGGGACAGCAGGGTTGGGGCGGCTGCATAGAAGCTCCGAAAGGCTCAGGTGAAGAGGGGCTGCGGCCATGGGCTCGGGGTCGTGGCATAGGAGGCACCAGCAAGGTCGGATCACTAGGAAGGAGGATGCACAAGGAGCAAAGAACGTGGGGAAGGACGTGCAGGGTGCGGAGAAGGCACAGAGAATTTTTGTCACTTAAAATTTTTTTTTCCACTAACAGAGGAACGTTTATGGGCGGATTATTACCGACGGCAAGACTACTGTAGGTAATACGATCGGCAAAATCATAGATTTTATGCTAGCTTATTAGCGATGGCAACTTTCATCGCTAATAACAAAATATCGATGATAATAATATTATTTTTTTAAAATATTAAATAACCAACTTCACCAACCAGAGCTGATAGAACTCAAATAAATGCAGGCAAAGTCAGCAAAGTCTGTAGTAGGGTATTCATAGCAGACGTTGATAACAAATCACGTCTCCTACACATTATAACCCATTGTAAAGATTAGTATTGTACCTACTACTAATTTACTATATAAAACCAATCCTGAGTTAGGTTTTCCCAAACTCATTTGAAAATAGTTGATTTATTTGTCACAGATCATTTGGTTGGTACCCTGAAACTCGAGGGTAGAGAGGGGATACGTGGCATTCACACTGCATTTCAACCCTTTATCTTATTATACATGCATGATGACTATCTAATGAAAATATTATTCAATAGATATAGTGCACGTATATCTCTTGCTCATTTTATCCTATACCAGTAAGTGAGCTGAATTCTATCTCTCATCCCATTTCGGTCTGGACTTTCTCTGTTCTTATTTCTCTGAAAAGATAATATAAAATTATCCAGCACAGCTTTTATCATACAGCATGTGGTATATGATAAAATGGTGAGAATTTGTAATCAATTAGTACTAAAGGGAGATTTCAATAGGTGTGCGATTATGAAAGAAAAATATTTTACATGCACCAGGAAGTATAGCTAGAACATAGCTAACGTAAGAAATATATAAAGAACTAGTTCAAGCTTACAGGGTATTCTAGCTTCTTGAAACCCATATATTGAACAAACTGTTGGAAATACCCATTGACCAGCCTATCACTACTTGATGCAAAGGATGCATAGAAGTATATGAAGCATATTGGGGCAATGCAAGTACAAAATTAGATTGATGAAACCATATATTCCACAAGCTTGTCACCTTTGATTTTTGAAAGTATGCTAAATACATCTAGAATAATTACCAATACCAACCTTACAAGCTTGCGAAGAAGCACTTCTTTGTGGGTGTACAAACTATGAACTATCAAATCCAATAAGCGGCTGACCTACAAATATCATATAACAAAAATTAACAGAAGCAAATCAAACATATAACAAAAGCTCAAGATGAACAGATATAATGGGAAGAAAAAAGATCGAACAACTAACTAAATCAAGAAAAATTTCATACTAGTAAATTACATATCCTTACTAAATTTGTAGATCAATTAAGAAAAATTTGTAGATTACTAAAGAAACCAAAAATATAAATTGATCAGAGGGTATTTTCATACTAGTAATTACAGATCCTTACCAGATCAAGAAGATGCCCATCAAAATCTCTTAGATCCAAGAATAAAATTCAACAAAACATCAAAATAATTCTCAGATTCAATGGCAATGGCTATCTAAGGGGATGATCGAAGGTATTATAAGTAGAGATGATACAATATAAGGAAAGAGAAACCCTAGATCATCACTCATGGCCATTGGAGCTCTCACCTTGAGTGTATACAAATTAAGGGGAAAAGCTCTGTCCAATCTTCAAAACCTTGCAATCTCCACCAATGGAGTTTCCCCATAGGTGATCCTTCATAAACCATAAAATCATAAATTAAAAAAATAGTATGTAAAAATAGAAATCTACTATGCTCAAAAGAAGAAGATGAACAAAGAACAAAAAAACCACACTCAATTGATGGTGTTGGTGTAGAAAATCACTGGACATCGAAATTCGCTAGAGCTGGAGAAGACGAGGTCGCCATCGAGGACCTGCAAGATAAGTCCTAACCGAAGTCGGGGGTGGTGGCTCTGGCAGGACCCTCCAATAATTAAATCAACTCTTTCGACCAACAAAAATGGAGTACTCAAGAAAGAAAGTAGCAGAGTAGTAGGAAGGAGAAGAGAGCCTAGAGAAAACGTATCTGGAGGAGCCCTTTTATAGACGGAGCCTGTAACAAACTGATAGCGACAGTCGTAACCATCTAGTAGTGGGCTGCTCGAGACCACGTGGAGTTTGTTACGGAGGATAGTGTCTGTTGTCATGACATGCCAATTCGTTAGAACTTAATAGTTAAAGTTCGGAGAAGTAGATGCCAGTTGGTGGTGAACTTTAAGTTATATCAATTCCAAAGTAGCTCGGACTCCTTTAAGGTAGTCTGTGCGTGAGTTGGTTCATGTTGTGTATGGAGCCGGATTCATGTAGGTAAGGAGACCTTTCTCAACGACTGTCAGAAGTTCGGTCGGGAGGATTTCAGAAGCTCTATGATTGAAGAAATCTTGAAGGAATTCCGTCGAAGATGCCTGAAAGTGGATCCACTAGGGGAATCCAAAAGCAGGTTTGCTAAAGAAATCTGCATGTAGATCAGCTAGAGGAGAGACCAAGGGAGAATTCATCTGACAAAGGAATTCGATTGAAGGCGAAGTTCGAAAGGAGTTTGACTACCGAAGAAGTTCGAAAGAAGTTTGACTGCTGGAGGTGTTCGAAAGAAGTTCGATTGCTAGAGAAGTCTGAAAGAAATTCGACTACCAAAGGGATCCGAAAGGAGTTCGATCATTGGAGGAGTCCAGAAGAAGTTTGACTGCTGGAGAAGTCTGAAAGAAATTCGACCACCAGAGGGATTCGAAAGGAGTTCAACCACTGAAGAAGTCTGAAAGGAGTTTGACTGTTGGAGAAGTCAAAAAAAAATTCGACCACCGAAGGGATCCGGAAGAAGTTCAACCGTTGAAGGAGTCCGAAAGGAATTCGACCACTAGAGGGATCCGAAAGGAGTTCGATCATTAGAGAAGTTCGAAAGAAGGAATTCATAATTGAAGCTCTTCTACAATTATAAGTTACATTTGGTCATGCAACAGATCGAACTTTGGTGAGAGCGGGATTTACCCCCAATAATAGTTTCCCTACTTTCGAGTTCGAAACTTGAAGGAACTAAAAATAAGCGATTGTCAAAGTTCTTTCTTGGGTTTTCGCACTCGTCAAAACAAGATGTTTTAGCATTTACCATGCTGGCACTAAAGTTTTTTAAATCCAAAATAAGTTTGAAAAGATGGCCCTTCGTATCTCCTGCCAAAACTCTGCCCTAGGTACGGTGCTATAAAGACTTCGTCTGTCACTGCTCCTTTGTCATGATGAGTAAGATACGTGGTGCATGTTAACTGGTCGAAGTCAATTTGCAATCATAACTTCCTCGGGTGGCCTCTAGCTATTTAAGACCTTCTTCTCTCATCCAGAAGCCATTCTTGCCCGAGTCTTCTTCTTCCTTCGGTCCCCACTCATCTTTCTCCCAGGGGTCTTAGCTTCCTCCCTCATCTTCCTGAGCTCCGGACATCCTTTCGATTAGTTCTCATCACACCCATCATCCTCTCATCCTCTCCAAACAACCTTGGTTAGTTTCTCAACCCTTCTCTTTGGGTATTCATACTTTTTTAGCTTCTTACTCTGATTTCTCTGTAGTGGTATTTGCCCTATATTCTTTCTTATTTTTCAAGATTTTATTTCGATCTGAATGCCTTCCGAAACCTCCCACTCCCTCGGTTCTTGGGGCTTATCCAGACCGACCTTCCTAGACCCCGCACCCCTGATCGAGATTGAACCTAGGCACATGTCTCACTCACCCTTTATTCCAGACACCATCCCATCCATTCTTATCTCGAATGATCTTTCTTTGATCCAGATTCGATATGGAATCCCCTTGGAATACGACCTCAAACTCCCTAGTTTGGATGATTGAGTCAGTTCTCCTCTGGCCGATCGACTTTGCTTGTACCTAGAGACCTTATGCATTGGGCTTTGGCTTCCACTACCCTCCTTTGTAGTTGTTCTCTTTTGATTTTTGAATATCTTCTTCACATCCATCATGCCGAACTCATTTCGGTTCGTCATAGGCTTCCTTTTTCTTTGTTATCTAGCCAAAGTTCAGCCAATTGTCTCACTCTTTAGAAACTTTTACACCTTCAAATGACATCCTTCTCCGAAGGACTGATGGTACTTTTTTCCTCAGTTCGATAAGAAAGGGTTATGAAAGATGCCCCTTCTTCCATTCATAACTGAAAGAAAAAGTACTTTTTTGTACGTTGTTCGACCTTGCAATTAGATCTTCCTTCTTGAAATTATACTAGAAAGTCGGTCCGTCGAGCTCCTAGCTTAGATAGAGCCGACCTTGATTCCTCCAATAAATTTAAAGATACCGAACTTCTCTTCGTTCCAACCTTCTGATAGAACAGACCTTATTCAACCTAGGTTTGAGCCCTCTCGATCTTGCTGGTACACCTTTTGCTTTTTGAATTCATGCAGTTTTGCATATGTGTATTGCCGCTGACCGCAATTCATTTTCTATTATAGAAATGGATACTAAAGCTATCGAAATGCTTACCAAGGGGCTTTATGCCCAGAAGAGAAAAGAGAAAGTGCCAGGCGATAGCTCGAAGAGGATGAAGGTCGATGTTTCCAGCTCCATGGCCCCTACTGCCACTATCGTTGCTTTCGAGATCGGCACCAGCATTGAAGTTGCCTTAGCTGCTGAGATGTGGCGTAGGCTTCTTGCCTCCTATGCCCTCGGGTCCTTCCAGCGGAGATCAAACTCTGGAGCTTCCTATTGAGAGAAAGATGGGGAAAGGTAAAAAAAGAAGAAAGCTATCACCAAGATGTCCCACAAGGCTCGTCTTAGCAAGCCGAATGATGACAACAACAAACGAGGGGAAGATCCTTTTGACAACCCAAAGATCGTACGATAATTAACTAACAAGTTTGCAATTTTGAAGGTGGTGGACCACATGACTGACCTCGATCCACGGCAGCTCGTTTAGAGTTCTCTTGGAATCATCCTCAAGGTGATTGCTCCGTTGCTTGACTCTTTCTCCTCTCTTTTGCTCGTCTTTCTTTTTTTTTTTTAACACCAATCGTTTGTTACAATCGGATCACCAGATGCTTGCCTACATCAAGAGGGCACATTAGGAGGTAGAAGCATAGAAAGTTCAAGAGGATCTTCGAGCCGAGACCAATTATCTTCATGCCAAGGTTGAGCACCTTGCAGAGGAGAAAGGTGGCGGAAATTGGGAGTCTCCAGGGTGCGCTCTGAAAAGAGGATTTCATCTCGACCGGACTCAAGGCCGCACTGGCTCTGGAGGAGGAGAGGAAGAAGAAAGCCGAGAATAAGATTGCTGAACTAGAGGCCCGAATGGCGAAGTCGATCTCGGAGGTGATGACCTAGATCATGGAAGAGTTCAAGACCTCCCCCAAAATGAGAAACTTGAATGTCAAATTTGGTCAGTAGGCGTTCATTAAGGGTTTTGAGCTCTACGAAGGTAAGGTGGCCTGGAGGTTCCCCAAGCTCGACCTCAGCTTTCTGGAGGAGGAGGAGGGTGATGCAGAAGCAAGACCGTCCGATGCCGCAGTCGATCCCTCCTCCACTGAGCTTGCTTTTGGCCCGTTCGAACCTACCGCGGAGGCACCTGAGCTAGTTTGGGAACCCAAGGCAGCCGAGAGCGCTCCGCCTTCATCTTTCATCGCTCTGTCCGAGGTTGAAATTCTTGAGTAGTTGTACATTTTTCTTTTTCTCTCTCTTTTTTTTATTTTTTTTGGCTTAGGTTAGCATGGCCTTCGACTCTGCTCATGTTAGGATGAGGTCCTCCTATTTCTGACGGGACTATAGGGGCATGAAAGGGCCATTGAAGGGGCCTCTCTCTACATCCCAACTTAAGTGATCGAGGTCTTCGCTTTATCTCAATGTTAGGATGAGGTTTTCCTCCTATTTCTAATAGGGCTATAGGAACACAAAAGGGCCGTTGAAGAGGCCTCTCCCTACATTCCAACTTAAATAATCGAGGTCTTCGCTTTAGCTCAATATTAGAATGAGGTTCTTCTCCTATTCTTAATAGAGCTATAGGGGCACAAAAGGGCCATTGAAGGGGTCTCTCCCCGCATCCTGGCTTAAGTAATTGAGGATCTTCGCTTTAGCTCAATGTTAGGATGAGATTCTCCTCCTATTTCTAACAAGGCTATAGGGGTATAAAAGGGCCATTGAAGGGGCCTCTCCTCGCATTCTAACTTAATAATCAAGGTCTTCACTTTAGCTCAATATTAGGATGAGGTTCTCCTTCTATTCCTAATAGGGCTATAGGGACACAAAAAGATCGTTGAAGGGGCCTCTCTCCGTATCCTGGCTTAAATAATCAAGGTCTTCACTTTAGCTCAATGTTAGGATGAGGTTCTCCTCCTATTCCTAACAGAACTATACGGGCATAAAAGAATCATTGAAGGGGCCTCTCCCTGCATTCCGACTTAAATAATTGAGGTATTTGCTTTAGCTCAATATTAGGATGAGGTTCTTCTCCTATTTCTAACAGGGCTATAGAGGCACAAAAGGATCATTGAAGGAGCCTCTTCCTGCATCCTAGTTTAAATAATCGAGATCTTCACTTTAGCTTAATGTTAGGATGAGGTTCTCCTCATGTTCCTAATAGGGCTAACTTTATCTAATGACAAAGTTCGGGAGGCTATTTTCTATCATTGTAGTTTTGCACCAAGATCAAAAATATTAAAATAAAAAAAATTTATTAAAATAAGATTATTGATAGTATATGTGTAAGTTCTTCGAGTTCTATGGGCGTGGAAGATCGGTGCCTCCGAGCTCCTTCAAGTAGTAAGTTTTAGATCGGACGACCTCTTTGACTTCATAAGGACCTTTCCAATTTGGGACGAGCTTTTCTTAGTTTTGAGGTTGTGAAATGGCTGCTCGTCGAAGTACCAAATCCTCCATTTTGAATATTTTATCTTTTACTCTAGAGTTATAGTAACGGGCCACTCTTCATCTATAAGCGGGCATCCAAACTTGGGCTTCTTCTCATTTTTCATCCAATAGATCGAGATTCGCTCTAAGGTCCTACGAATTGCATCGCTCGCTGAAGGCTACAACCCGTGCCGATGGTAGCTTGAGCTCTATCAAAATGACTGCTTTTGTTCTGAAAGCCAGAGCGAACGGTGTTTCTCCAATTGATAGCTTCTGGATAGTTCGGTATGCCTATAGGATATGGTAAAGCTCATCCACCTAAGTCCCCCTTTCTCTTTCAAGTCTTGCTTTGATGTCTTGTAATAGAATTCTGTTGGTCACTTCAGCTATGCTGTTTATCTGTGGATGGGCTACTAATGTAAAATAATTGAAGATATTTAAATCTTCACAAAATTTGGCAAACTTTGCTCTAACAAACTATTGCCTATTATCTATTGTGAGGATCCGAGGTAGGCCAAATCTGCAAATAATTAACTTTCAGATAAAGTCCTGCACTTTCGTTTCAGTGATTTTCGCTAGAGGTTCAACCTCGACCCATTTTGTGAAGTAATCTATCGCCACCAAGAGGAACTTACGCTATCCAAATGCCATGGAAAAAGGTTTGAGTATGTCTACTCCCCATTGAGCAAACAGCCGCAGGGCGCTTAGGGGTGCAAGTTCGAAAGCTGGCTGCCTTTGGATGTTTGCATTTTTCTGATAGCGATCGTATTTTTTGACATACTCTATAGAATCATGATACAAGATCGGCCAATAGTAATCCTACCGAAGTAGTCTATGTGATAAAGATCTGGTCCCTATATGACTCCCACAGATCCCTTCATGCACTTTTCATAATGCAAAATCAGCTTTTGAGGATCGAAGACATCTCAAGAGCGGTAGAGAATATAATCTTTTATATAGCTTGCCTTCATATAGGACATACCAGAAGGCTTGATTTCTAAATTTTTAAGCTTTTTTCAGATCATGAGGAAGAGCTTCATCCTTGAAGTAAGCAACCAGTGGATCGATTTAGCTCGACTCATGCTCAACTTGCATAATGGACTGCGACTCCTCCAAACTTGGGCATTTTAGAACTTCAAAAAATACTTCCTTGGGTAGTTCGATTGAAGCTAAAGTGGCCAATCTAGAGAGAAGGTCGGCTCTGATATTTTCTACCCTCGAAATCTATTGGATGCTAAAACTATTGAAGGTCGGAGTCAAGTTCTTTACTTTCTCAAGATATTTTATCATGCTTTCCTTCTGAGCTTCATAACTACCACTAACCTATCTGACCATCAGTTGAAAATCACTGTAGACTTAGAACCGATCTGCCCCCAACTCTTTAGCTATCTTTAACCTTGCGATCAGAGCCTCATATTTGGCCCTATTATTAGTCGTAGGAAATTCAAAGCATAGCACATATTCGATGATGATTTCTTTTGGGTTAACTAAGATCAGCCCTGCACCCGCACTAGAAGCATTGGATGAGCCATCCACATATAGAGCCCAAAAACCTTCAGAAAGGTCGGCTCTTTCTTTAGGAGAGCTTGATCATAACCTTGAAATACTGGTTTCATTCTGTTCAAGCTCAACTTCATCTGGAATGGTGTATTCTACTATAAAATCTACTAATATCTAAATTTTGACTGATGGCTGAGGCTGGAAGTTGATATCAAATTCTGTAAGTTCGATTGCCCACTTCGCAATTCTTTCAGAGGAATCCGTTCAATGAAAGACTGCTTTAATGGGTTGATCAATGAGAAGAGTTATGGTGTGCTCCTGAAAATAAGATCGGAGCCTTCGGACTGCAATCGATAAAGTATAAGTTAGTTTTTCTATGTTAGTATACCTGGTCTTGGCGTTCCTCAAGATTTGACTTATGTAGTGGATCAATCGTTGTATTTTTGCCTCTTCTTTGACTAGAACTGTCGCAAGGGCTGCTGGAAAGACCGCTAGGTACAAAAATAATTCCTATCTCAATTCAGGCTTTGCTAATAGAGGAGGTGAGCAGAGGTAGTCTTTGAGCTCTTTAAAGGCTTGTTGATATTCGACAATCCAACAAAAGTTCTTTGATTGCTTTAAGACCTAAAAGAAGGGCATACATCACTCGACTGATCTTGAGATAAAGCGGTTCAGGGCTGCTACCTTTTCAGTCAGGCACTAAACTTTTTTAATTAATTTTAGAGCAGTCATCTCTCGAATGGCCTGAATCTTTCCTGGATTTGCTTCGATTCCATACCTCGACACCATGAATCCCAAGAACTTCTTCGAAGTCACACCGAAGGTGCATTTGGTTGGGTTTAGCTTCATCTTGTATCTCTTGAGAGTGCTGAAGGTTCCTTCAAGATCGGCAATATGATTTATTGAAGCTTGGCTCTTAACAAGCATGTCGTCTACGTATACCTCCATATTGCGGCCGATCTGCTTCTTGAAGATTTTATTGATCAAGTGTTGGTACGTTGCCCCCGCATTTTTGAGTCCAAAAGGCATAATCCTATAACAGTAAAGACCATGGTCAGTGATAAAAGTGGTCTTCTCCTCATCCTTTGGTGCCATCCAAATTTGGTTATAGCCAGAAAAGGCATCCATGAAGGTGAGGAGCTTGTGGCCCGAGGTCGCATCTACTAGTTGATCAATCTTGGGTAGGGGGTAGTTATCTTTTGGATAGATTTTGTTCAACTTTTTTAAATCTATACACATCCTCCACTTGCCATTCGTCTTTTTGATGAGCACGATGTTGGAGACTCAATTTGGATAGTTGACTTCTTGGATAAATCTAGCCTTGAGGAGCTTGTTAACTTTCTTAGCAATTGCTTTCTGCCTCTCTAGAGCATGGCTGTGCACTTTTTCTTTCACTAGCCAATGTTTAGGGTCGACAGCTAGATAATGTTTCATGACCTTTGCATCTATCCCGAGCATGTCGTCGGGGATCCAAGCAAAAACATCCGTATTCCTCCATAAAAATTTGACAAGCTACTCTTGTATTTCTTCTGCTAGGTTGGAGCCGATCTGCACCGTGTACTCCGCATTCCCATCATTTAGTGAGATGGCAATAAGGTCTTCCATAGGCTCACCCTGATCTTCTGTCAGATCATCGCGAACGTCCAACCCATCAATCAGACAAGGATCTGGTCGCCCGCCCCTCTGCGAGGCAATTGAATAGCAATGCTTTGTCAGGGTTTGATCTCCTCTGACCTCTCTGATCCCATAGCTTGTTGGAAACTTCATTTTCAAATAATATGTCGATACTACTACTCGAAGTGCATTTAGACTAGGTTGATCGAGGATCGCATTATAAGTTGATGGAACTTTTACTATCAGGAAGTCCACTCGCATCCTGGACTATCTTGGATATTATCCTGCAGCCACAACCAAAGTTATTATACCTTCAACTGGTACTGCATCACCAGTGAAGCCTATCAATGGAGAGTTCATCAATCCAAGCTGACCATTAGGTATAGACATTTTAGAGAAAGCATCATAAAATAAAATATCGACCAAACTTTCATTATCAATAAGGATGCGGCATATATCATAGTCAGCAATATTTAAAAAGATTACAACCACATCATTATGTGGAAACTAAACTCCTTGAGCATCTGCTTCAATGAAGGCTATGGGTTCTTCAGTCCTCTATCTCTTCACTGATCCTTCAGATCCGCTGGCCTTCTCTCGTTGAAGTACCCCAAAAATTATGTTGATGATGTCGAGAGGTGGCCGGTCTCCCTACTGCTCTTCTCTCCTTGATGGTTCAAGCTGGGGCAGTGCCCTTAGCCGATCCTCTCTTCCTTCGGGCCAACGTCATAGAAATCGACCAAGCCGACCTTGCTTGATGAGCTTCTTGATCTCATCTTGGAGCTGAATATACTCTTCAGTATCGTGACCATGGTCACGATGGTAGAGATAGTATTTATTAGGATTGTACTTGTTAGGATGAGTGCGCATCCTCTTTGGCCTTGGCAGCTGCTCCTTGATCTCTATTAGTACTTATATTTTTGGAGCATTGAGGAAGGCATAGTTGTGGAATCTTATAGGGGATAACCTTTTTGCACCCTTCTATCAGGACTTCTTTGACGACGAGGTCAAGGATGAGTTTGAGCTTGCTTGCACTTAGAGAGAGTCTGGGAGCATGGCCGAACTTCGTTCAGCTTTTCTTCAACTATGGGCTTGCTAGATTTGTCCGTCTGCTGCTCTTCTGCAGCTTCCTCATCCTTCAACTTGAAGGCCTCCTTAGCTCGGGCATAACCTTCAGGCCGAGCCAGTAAATTAGCAAAATTTCTAGGATACTTCTTCTCTAGAAAGAACAACAGGTCATTCTTTCGAAAGACATCCTTGAGCGCGGCCATGGCAATCGACTGGTCCAAATTTTGAACCTCTAGCACAGCAGCGTTGAAGTGGTTGATGTAAGCCCAGATCGACTCTCCCTCCCTTTGCTTGATGTTGATGAGGGAGTCCAAACCTCGCCTAGGATACTAGCTACTAACAAAATGAGCCATAAACTGATGGCTCATCTGGTTGAAAGAGAAGATCATACCTGACTTCAGTGCCGAGTATCAGCTTCTAGCTACTTCTTTTAAGGTAGATGGAAAAGCTCGACACAAGTTGGCATCTGGCTCACCATAGAGCAGCATCATGATTCGGAAGGCCTCCAAATGGTCGATCGGATCAGAGGTCCCATCGTAGTTTTCAAATTGAGGAAGCTTGAAGTTCGGTGAGATAAACACTTACATAATTTGAGTAGAGAAGGGGGGATCATTGTAGATGTCGTCATGGTAAGCCGGGATGACATGGCGAAGTTCCTCAATCCATCAGTCCATTTCTTACAATTTCTAATTGAGAACATTATCTTGATCGCAGATCCTAAAAGGTTTTTGACTGTAGATGGGGAAGGTTTCTTCTGAAGAGGAATCATGGTCAGAATAAGGTTCTTCAGCTCTCTATTTCTTCTTTCCAAGAGTGATGGATCTGCTGACCCAAGTATGCCTCCTCGAAATCGATTCTTAGTGTCCCGATAAAGGGTTTTCTGGTGGAGCCACCACCGGGGTTGCTGCATAGCCTGCACCATTTTGATGAGGTCTTAAACCTGCTGTATCAGCAGGTTGAACTGCTCTGGATTCACCATGACCATGGACGAAGGAGGTTGAAGTGCTGGCGATGGAGTAGGAATGGATAGATCTGACCCAGATCTAGTGATAGAAGTGGTGGATCATCGGATGGTTATCTTCTTTGGAGGCATTTCTAAGCTAAAAAGATTGAATAGAGATGGATCCCGATGGATCTCAAAAAGAAGAAAAGGATCAAGATCAATTGGGCACTCCTTTTAGAACAAGGGCTTCAGGGGACCCTTCCTCTAGTGCCAATTTTGTTGGTGCAGAAAATCACTGGACGTTGGAATTCACTGGAGCTAGAGATGATGAGGTCGCCGTCGGAGACCTACAAGATAAGTCCTGACTGGAGTTGAGGGTGGTGGCTTCGATAGGACCCTTCGATGATCAAGTCAGCTCTTCTGATCAATAGAAATGGGGTGCTTAGAAAAGAAAGTAGCAAAGTAGTGGGAAGAAGAAGAGAGCCTAGAGAAAATATATCTGGAGGATCTCTTTTATAGACGGAGCTTATAACAAACTAATAGCAACAGCCATAACCATCTGGTAGTGGGCCGATCGAAGCCACGTAGGATATGTTACGGAGGGTAGTATCTATTGTCATGATGTGCCAATCCATTAGGACTTAATAGTTAAGGTTTGGAGGAGTAGATGCTAGTTAGTGGTGAACTTTAAGTTATATCGATTCCTGAGTAGTTTGGACTCTTTTAAGGTAGTCTGTGCATCAGTTGGTTCATACTATGTATGGAGTCGGATTCATGTAGGTGAGGAGACTTTTCTGGATGACTGTCGAAAGTTCTATCAGAAGGGATTCAAAAGCTCTGTGATTGGAGAAATCTTAAAGGAAGTTTGCCAGAGATATCTGAAAGTGGATCTGCTAGGAGAATCCAGAAGCAGATTTGCTGGAGAAATCTGTATGTAGATCAGCTGGAGGAGAGACCTGGGGGAGAATTCATCTGACAGAGGAATCTAACTGAAGGCAAAGTTTGGAAGGAGTTTAACTGCTGGAGGAGTTTAGAAAGAGTTCGATTATTGGAGAAGTTCGAAAGAAATTTGACCACCCGAGGGATCCAAAAGGAGTTGGACTGCTAGAGGAGTATAGAAGGAGTTCGACTGCTGGAGACGTTCGAAAAAAATTCGACCATTAGAGGAATTTGGAAGAAGTTCGATCGCTGGAGGAGTCCAAAAGGAGTTCGACTGTTGGAGAAGTTCGAAAGGAATTCGACCATCAGAGGGATCCGAAAGGAGTTCGACCACTAAAGGAGTCTGAAAAAAATTCAACCACTGGAGGGATCTGAAAGGAGTTTGACCATTGGAGAAGTTCGAAAGAAGAAATTCGTAATTGAAGCTCTTCTACAATTATAAGTTACATTTGATCATGCACCAAACCGAACTTCGACGGGAGCGAGGTTTACCCCCAACAGAAGGCATCATCACACTCAAGCAAAGAAGAAGAAGCCAGAGAAGGAGGAGGAGAAGCCAGAGAAGGAGGAAGAAAATCGGATGGGGGAGGTGTGGGGCAGTAGCAGAGAATTAAGGCACTAAAAAGATTTTTATGGCACTGAAAGGAGATTCAGGGCACTAGAAGGAGCTCGATAGTGGTGGTAGATGGGAGAAGCATGGAGGAAGATGATGGGATTTAGGGCAGGGTCGACTGATTTTATAGGTGGGGTTTATGGATCCCAATGACGCTAATCAGAGCCATGTAAACTCCATTACAAACCACATTGGATCCCAACGATGTTTATAAAAGCCACCTTGAAATCAAGGCTACGACCCAATCAATGAAAGGTTAAAAAATTTTGATGCTACCAACCAGCATCGCCAAATCAAAGTCAGCAATTCACCCTTTTCCTGTAGTGCCAACAACGCATCCACCTCATTCAACCTGTTTCCCCTGAGTCTCCTCTCTTCAAATTGAGCACCACCATGGCCAAGAAGTGGTGGAGGATCCAACAGAGATCAGATGCCAAATGTGACCACTTTCAAAAAGTCCTGGATGGCCACCACAAGTTTCTAATGCCGTTAGCTATAGAATTTGAGGAGGCAGGCTTCAATCAGATCAATAGAGAATAACTGATGATTTTAGTAGAAAATCAGTGATGGATTTTTTATGAAATTTATGAAAATATTTTATGATGGATTTATGATGAAAATTTATAATGAATTTATGATAGATTTATTATGAATATTGTGATGGACTTGTGATGGATCAATGACTTCTTATTTTATAATGGATTTGTGATTGAAATTTATGATAGATTTCTAAAAGATTTGTTCTAAATATTGTGATGGATTTGTGATGGATCAATGATAGAATATTATGATCACTATAAGAAATTGGATTAATAGCAATGGCTAATTGCCATCGCTAATAGATATTTTGCCATTGCTAATACTATTAGCAATGGCATCCTATCACAAATTGGTTATCAGAAAAAATCTAGCTGCTAATTCTGGCTATTAGCAATGACTACCTTAGCTGTTGTTGATACTAGTTATTAGTAATAGCATTAGCGATGGCTATTTTTATCTCTATTCATATCCTAATTTTTAAATAAAATAATTAAAAAATTAAAAATAATGGTGGTCTTTTTGTCGCTAATGTCGTCGCTAATAATTATTAGCGACGACTTAAGACATTGCTAATTGCATTAGTAATAGTTAATTTTATCTTTTTAAAAAATTGATAATAATATTTTGTTATTAGTGATGGCTTTACCATTGCTAATTCCATTGGTAATACTTAAATTTATTTTTTTAAATATCTTTAATAATTTTTTAAAATCTATTTTAATTAATCACAATCAATTATTATTTCTAACATCTGTTAAAATTAAAATCCAAAAATAATATAATAATTATAAATAAAAAATATATTATATTATATTAAAAATATAAATTTTATAATTTTATAAGTAGTATAAAAAAATATAATACATCAAAATAAAAAAAATTAGGCCAAATCCTTCTCGTCGTCTGATAATTATCATAAAGTACTAATAAAAAGCATTAAATAATATAATATTTAATATTTATTTTAAAGAATTGATATTTTTATTAATGTTTTGAAGGAAAGAAGTCCATCAATGTGAAGAGCTTAATTTATGAGTTCAAATGAAATAAATTTCATGCAGATCGAAGCTAAAACGGAAGACATACAAAGGCCGAAAGATTAAAAAGAAAAAAAAGAAAAAAAGAAAGAATTGGCTTAGCTGGCTCACTCGGCTTAATTGGCTTGCTCGGGTCAGCCAGCATGCCTGTTAGCCAGCCCGCATCCAATGCCAGCCTAGTAGACTGGCCCAGCCTATGCAAAAAATGAAGCCCATTCCGACCCATTTTCTCTCCTGCCCTAATGTCAGGATGACATCAGGAGACCACATGGTCCACCATGGACCAGCAGCTAAGTCAGTGCACGTAGACCCTTAAAGGTTCTACAGAATTTTATCACAATGTTTGAGGGCTTTTTCATAATTTTGGGTGGCATGGCAGCAGTTGATTGGTGCAGGTCTTCGACGAACCCAGTCTACAAGCATTCATGTGCCCGATCATGCGGCTGGGAGCGCTCTCGATTTGGATCGAACGGCTGTCATCAACTCCCAATTTAATCAAGATTTCTCATGCGCTCTTTTGAAGTGATCCGATGGTGCGGAATGCTACCGCAAGAGATTCGATTGTCCATAATTAAAGTGGGTGTGATTCAGGGGCTTGCGGCAGATTTGATGGATTTTTTTCGGGCCTCTGTTCAACGATCCGACAGCCAACAATTTTTAGATTCTTTAATATTGATCCACTCGAAATTGAGTCCAACAAGGACTCACAAACTCGTTTCTTCCTCTATTTAAAGCTCTCTTCACACCAAAAGCCAGAGTAGCCCGTAGGGGCCTAAAAATCTCTTTCAAAGCCCTATTCCAAGCTTCTCTCTCCCTTCTCTCCTCCTCTCCTCTCTTCTTCTTTCTTTTTTTTCTTTCTTTTTCTTTTCTTTTTCTTTATTTTGGGAGATTCAAAGATGCCTAAAGCTAGAAGATCTTTGATCATGCTAGGCTAGAGGTCTCGTGTGTCCAGGGGAGTAAGAAAAGTCTTTCAAGCATGAGAGTTTGTAATTTGAACCCTATTTCTCTTTTTATTGGGCAATAAAATTTTTTCATCTTTTACATGCCTTTCTTATTTTATGCTTTAATATCCTTACAATTTATAGCTAAAGAGATAGATTGTGATCGTAGAAAAATACGATCTATACTCAAATTAAAATAAATTATAAAACTTATATTTTAATATTTATTTTTTTAATTTATACCTAAGAAGATAGATCGTGATCACAGATAGATACGATCTATGCTCATATTAGGATGAATTATAGGAATTAAATAAGAATTATATTTATGTTCTTTGATTGCATGATCTAAATAGTCATGTCTGTGAGATGGGTCATGATCGTATTAGATATGGTCCATGCTTGGTAGAATAGATTATGTTAGAATCATATCAAAGAAACATATACCTTATAAGATTGCATGTTGACAATAAAAAGATTGTATGAATCAATTACATATTTGAATATTGGAAGATGGAACTGAACCCCTAGATAATTTTCTATATCTATCTTTTCTTAATTTCAAAACCCTAATTAATTAAAATTTATTTTTTTTATTTTAAATTTTAATTTATTTATTTTAATTTATTTATTTAAATTTTTATTTTAAAAAAAAATTTATTAAATTAAATGCAACTTAGCCTTCAATTCTCAAGAAAATTGACACCCGACTCACCACTATCCTAATCCATAGTAAGATCAATTTTAAATTATTATTTATTACTCTAAACAATAAGTAATCAAATTTTTAGCATTATTGTTGGAGATTGTAGCATGGTTGCTTTAATTAATTAAAAATTAATTAATTTAATAAAAAATTTAAAAAATAATAATTTATTATTATTATTTTTTAATTTTATTTAGTTAATTTCTATCTTTCATAATTGATTTATTATTTTTTATAGTTTAGATTAATTTACTGCTTTTCAAACTTAATCACTTGAATTTATTTTCTTTTGCAAAACCAAAGAATCACAAACCTAAAATATACTTATAAAAAGACAAAACCATAAATCCTAAAAAATAATTAACATCTCATAACACTTAATTAATATAGAAAAAATAATTAAACCTTAAAAAACTCAATGTGATTGGCATCTTATTTTATTTATATTATATATTCATAATATATTTTAAGGATACAATCTGTTGAATAAGATAAGGTGCAGATTTCATCACCCTTTCTTAGCCTATAAATCATCATCCTTCATATTGCATTGACCTAGGCCTTAATTTAAAATCAATTAGACATTGGCTCCTAAGAATATTCGAGCTTAATAGGATAAGAAATCCCTAGAGTTGAACCAAATTCAGGTTGGTTAATTGCTCGATGTTTAAAGTAAGTGGTTCAAAGATTGTGGTTTTCAATTGGTTCCATTGTCTGACCTAGCTAACTCAGTTGGTGTCTAAAAAAAGTAATAAGCAGAAAACCTCCCATATCTTACACTTACCTGACTGAGTCAGTTAGCCAATTTTATACTTGGAGTGCTCGAAGGTGATCTTGGAATAGTTAGGAGCTGTCTAGATCTAGATTAACCCTAGGATAGTGAGTCCATGCTTAACTAACTTGATTGTAATAAACCACAAACACTAAACTAATTCTTCTCATCTATCATCCTTAGATCTAGGATCCTCTAGGCTCTCATCTTTAAAATCCTCTTTTTTTATTATTTTTCTTTAAAAATAAAATAAAATAAATAACAATTAGAGATGAATTTTTATACTGAGCTATTTAGTAGAGTAGATCATCTAGAAGCCACAAGAAACTCTACCTATCCATCTTTTCTTCCTGCATAATAAGTTTGTGCTATATGTTCGAGCCCCATCCACTTTGCAAGAAGATGCCCAAACCGATTTCCTGAGAATATACATGAGCAAATTTATCAAGATCAAATCTAAATATCCTATAAATTAGGAAATAACTAATACTTTCACACTTACAATCCAAGCTGGGGGGCTCAACCAAATTTTTTCTGACAATCATAATCAGTGATTACCCCAGTGTCACAAAGACCCACATTCATGGATGCATCTTATGATGATATACCCTACTCATAATATCAATCTTCTTCAAATAATAATAAGTCAGCTTCTGAAGAGAGGATTCAACAAGCATTAAACAAGTTAGAACTCATCAATTAGACTATCCAATAGATCTTTAACTCCTGTATGCAAAATTTTAAAGAACTAAAGAAGCGATCACTTACATTCAATCAGTAGGAGGAAAGAGAGTTGCCCAGTCAGCCCGAGAGTGACCCTGAGGGACCATACATGGTTAAAAATTTTAATGTTTCTATAACTTTTTTCTGAATAATCAATTAAAACTCTCAAAAATAATATGGTCATAGAACAACCCTACATAACTAAAAAAATCCTTTTAGACCATATAATTAAGAAAAGAACATATAGGAAAGAACTAGAATGGTGAGAAAAACTAATTCCATCACCTTACTCATATATGGCCCCATTTCCAAGGTTTTTAGAATCACCCAATCTTTTTAGCTGGAATGGACAAATTGATGAAATGATGAATTTAGTAGAGACTTCCCAAGAATCACAAGTAGACAATATACCAGAGGAAGCTTTACCCACAAATCTTTACCAGGATCCAATAAATCCTTATTTGACTTTTGTTGGTGCAGAATCTAGTTGACGTCGGATCAAGCTGGAGTGAAGGAGGACGAGATCATCGTCGGTGACCTACAAAATAAAGTCCCATCCGGAGTCGGGGGTGGTGGCTCCGATAGGACCCTCCGATGGTCAAGTCAGCTCTTCTAGCCAACAAAAATGGAATGCTCAACAATGAGAAGTGAGCTTTGAGCTTTAAAGGGGAGAGGAGAGCTTAGAGCTTAGAGAAAATATATATGGAGGGTCCCTTTTATAGATGGAGCTTGATTGATGGTGATGGCCATAACACCTGGTGATGGGCTGCTCGAGGCTGTGTGGGATTTGGTGTGGAGAGGATGGTATCGTCAGATCGATAGTGACAGTCATACCATCTGATAGTGGTGGGCCGCTCGAGATCTGACAGAGTTAGTAATGGAGGGGGGCGCCACCTATAGCGTCGCCTGTGGTAGACTGATGGTGACATTCATCTAGATTTAATAGCTATGGCTCTGAGAAAGCAGGCATTGATTGGTGGACTTTGGTGTGTATCAATTTTAGAGAGGTTCGGACTCCTGGAGGAGTTCGATCGAAAGAAAAGCTCAGAAGGAGTTCGGTCGAAGGGAGAGCTTGGAAGAAGTTCGGCTCCTGTAGGCATCTAGCTGGAAGAGCGTAGAAGAAGTTTGGCTCTCGTGGGCGTCCGACTGAAGGAGTGCTATTGGAGTACGGAGAAAGTTCGGCTCTTATGGAAGTTCAACTCTCATAGGAGTCCGACCGAAGCTCGACCACTAAGGAGTTTGGCAGGCTGAAGAAGTTCGGCTAAGACCCAATAGTTGGAAAGTTTGGAAGGAGCTCGACCGCTGAGGAGTTTGGCAGGCTAAAAGAGTTTGGCTAAGATCCGACAGCTGGGGAGTTTAGAAGAAGCTCAGCCATTGAGGAGTTTGGCTAAGATCCGACCGCTGGGGAGTTCGGAAGGAGTTTGGCCGCTGAGGAGTTCGGTAGGAGCTCGACCGTAGAAGCTCTTCCATGACTACCTATTGCATTAGGCTGAGCATCAGACTAGACTTTGGTAGGAGCGAGGTTTATCCCCAATAATGGCCGTATTAGGAATAGGAGGAGAACCTCGTCCTAACATAAGCCGGTCAAAGTCCTTCAATCTCGACTAGAGATAAGATCTCTTCCGAGCGCCCGAGTCAACCTCGACTAGAGATAAGATCTCTTTCGAGTGATCGTGACAACCTTGACTAGAGATAAGATCTCTTCTGAGTGACCGCATCAACCTCAGCTAGAGATAAGATCTCTTTCGAATGATCAAGACAACCTCGACTAGAGATAAGATCTCTTCCGAGCGACTGCGTCAACCTCGGCTAGAGATAAGATCTCTTTCGAGCGACTGAGATAACCTCAGCTAAAGAAAAGATCTCTCTCAAGCGCTCGTGTCAACCTCGACCAAAGATAAGATCTCTTTTGAGTGATCGAGACAATCCGAGTGATCGAGCCAACCTCGGCTAGAGATAAGATCTCTCCCAAGCGACCACGACAACCTCAGCTAGAGATAAGATCTCTCCCAAGTACCCCGTGTCAACCTCGACTAGAGATAAGATCTCTCTCGAGCGATCGAGACAACCTCGACTAGAGATAAGATCTCTTCCGAGCGACCGCAACAACCTCGACTAGAGATAAGATCTCTCCCGAGCGATCGAGACAATCTCGGCTAGAGATAAGATCTCTCTCGAGCGCTCGTGTCAACCTCGACTAGAGATAAGATCTCTTCCAAGTGCCCGTGTCAATCTTGGCTAGAGATAAGATCTCTCCTGAGCAACCGCGTCAACCTCAGCTAAAGATAAGATCTCTCCCGAGCGCTCGCATCAGCCTCGGCTAGAGATAAGATCTCTTCTGAGCGACTGCATCAACCTTGGCTAGAGATAAGATCTCTTCCGAGCGACCGAGACAACCTCAGCTAGAGATAAGATCTCTTCCAAGCTTCGAAGGCCTCATTCATTTAGAACGAGATGGGAGGAGAGGCCTTGACAATGGCCCTTATGCACCCCCATAGCCCGTTAGGACCAGGAGGAGAACCTCATCCTAACGCAAGCAAAGTCGAAGGCCTCATTCATTTAGAATGGGATGGGAGGAGAGGCCCTGACAATGACCCTTATGCGCCCCCATAGCCCATTAGAAATAGGAGGAGAACCTCGTCCTAACGCGAGCAAAGTCGAAGGCCTCATTCATTTAAAATGGGATGGGGGGGAGAGGCCCTGACAACGTCCCTTATGCACCCCAATAGTCCATTAGGAACAGGAGGAGAACCTCATCCTAATGCGAGCAAAGTAGAAGGCCTCGTTCATTTAGAATGGGATGGGGGGAGAGGCCCTAACAATGGCCCATATGTGCCCCCACAGCCCATTAGGAATAGGAGGAGAATCTCATCCTAATGCGAGCAAAGTCGAAGGCCTCTTTCATTTAGAATGGGATGGGAGAAGAGGCCTTAACAATGGCTCTTATGTGCCCCCACAGTCCATTAGGAATAGGAGGAGAACCTCATTCTAATGCGAGCAAAGTCGAAGTTCTCATTCATTTAGAATGGGATGAAAGGAGAGGCACTGACAATGGCCCTTATGTGCCCCCACAGTCCATTAGGAATAGGAGGAGAACCTCATCCTAACATGAGCAAAGTCAAAGACCGGGCCTCAAAGTCTACGCCAACCTCGACGAGAGATAAGATCTCTCTCGAGCAACCATGTCAACCTCGGCTAGAGATAAGATCTCTTCCGAGCATCCGTGTGTCAACCTCGGCTAGAGATAAGATCTCTCCCAAGCGATCGAGACAACCTCGACTAGAAATAAGATCTCTGCCAAATGATCGTATCAACCTCGGCCAGAGATAAGATCTCTTCCGAGCGACCGAGACAACCTCAACTAGAGATAAGATCTCTTTCGAGCGCCCATGTCAACCTCGGCTAGAGATAAGATCTCTTTCGAGCGCCCGTGTCAACCTTGGCCAAATATAAGATCTCTTCCAAGTGATCAAGACAACCTTGGCTAGAGATAAGATCTCTCTCAAGCGACTGTGTCAACCTCGACCAGAGATAAGATCTCTCCCGAGCGATCGAGACAACCTCGACCAGAGATAAGATCTCTCCCCGAGCGTCCGTGACAACCTCAGCTAGAGATAAGATCTCTTTCGAGTGCCTGTGTTAACCTTGGCTAGAGATAAGATCTCTCCCAAGCGATCGAGTCAACCTCGACTGTAGGAGATAAGATCTCTCCGGAAGGTCTAGGCCGACCTCGGTTGTAGGAGATAAGATCTCCTCCAAGCGCCCGCATCAATCTTGGTTGTAGGAGATAAGATCTCCCCTAAGCGACCGAGCCAACCTCAACTGCAGGAGATAAGATCTCCTCCAAATGCCAGCATCAATCTCAACTGCAGAAGATAAGATCTCCCACAAGGGTCTGAGCCAACCTCATCTGCAGAAGATAAGATCTTCCTCGAGCGCTCGCATCAATCTCGACTGCAAGAGATAAGATCTCCCCCGAGGATTCGGGCCAACCTTGACTGCAGAAGATAAGATCTCTCCCGAGCATCCACATTAACCTCGACTGCAAGAGATAACATCTCTCCTAAGGGTTCGAGCCAACCTCGGTTGTAGGAGTTAAGATCTCTCCCGAGTGCCCGCATCAACCTCGGCTGTAGGAGATAAGATCTCTATCGGACCAACCTCGGCTAGAGATAAGATCTCTCCCGAGCTTCAAAGGCCTCATTCATTTAGGACGAGATGGAGGGAGAGGCCTTAACAACGACCCTTATGTGCCCCTACAGTCCATTAGGAATAAGAGGAGAACCTCGTCCTAACATGAGCAAAGTCGAAGGCCTCGTTCATTTAGAATAGGATGAGAGGAGAGGCCCTGATAACGGCCCTTATGTGCCCCCACAGCCCATTAGAAATAGGAGGAGAACCTCATCCTAATATGAGCAAAGTCGAAGATCGAGCTTCAAAATCTACGTCAATCTTATCTAGAGATAAGATCTCTACCAAGGGACCATGACAATCTCGGCTAGAGATAAGATCTCTCCCGAATGACCGTGACAACCTCGGCTAGGGATAAGATCTCTTCCGAGCACCCTCATCAACCTCGACTAGAGATAAGATCTCTCCCATGCAACCCTACCAACCTCGGCTGGAGATGAGGTCTTTCCTAAGCTTTAACTTCAACTTTGGCTGGAGATGAGATCTCCCCTGAGCTTTGACCTGAACCAATGTAGAGCCCTGAAGAGGACTTCAACAGTCACCTTTTCTGCACTCCCTTACTTCAAATTTCAAACTCAAGGTGGAGGAGACCACTGTTGGGGATAAACCCCGCTCCTACCGAAGTCCAATCTAATGCTCATCCTAATGCAACAGGTAGTCATGAAAGAGCTTCAGCGGTCGA
Source organism: Cocos nucifera (assembly GCA_006176705.1). Lineage (NCBI taxonomy): Eukaryota > Viridiplantae > Streptophyta > Magnoliopsida > Arecales > Arecaceae > Cocos > Cocos nucifera. Next base: position 105,833 of record QRFJ01004760.1, on the reverse strand, counting down.
GCTCCTATCAAACTCCTCAGTGGTCGAACTCCTTTCGAACTCTCCAGCAGTCGGGTCTTAGCCAAACTCTTTCAGCCTGCCAAACTTCTCAATGATCGAGCTCCTTTTAAACTTTCCAACTATCGGGTCTTAGTCGAACTCCTTCAGCCTGCCGAACTCCTCAGTGGTCGAGCTCCTTTCGAACTCCCCAACTGTCGGGTCTTAGTTGAACTTCTTCAGCCTGCCAAACTCCTCAGCAGCCAAGCTCCAGTCAGACTCCCACAAGAGTCAAACTCCCTTCGTATTCCTTCAGTCGAACTCCCACGAGAGTCGAACACCCTCTGTACTCCAGTCGCACTCCTCCTGTCGGATGCCCACGAGAGTCGAACTCCCTCCATTCTCTTCCAGCCAGACGCCTACAGGAGCCAAACTCCTTCCAAGCTCCCCCTTCGGCCGAACTCCTATCAGAGCCAAACTCCTTTCGAGCTTTTCCTTCGACCGAACTCCTCCAAGAGTTCAAACCCCTCTAAAATTGATACACACTGAAGTCCACCAATTAATGCCTACTTTCTTAGAGCCATGGCTATTAAATCTGGATGAACGGTCACCATCAGTCTGCCATAGATGACGCTACAGGCGGTGCCCACCTCCATGACTAACTCCACCATATCTTAAGCAACCCACCACTATCGAACAATATGGCTATCACTATCGGCCTAACGATATCATCCTCTCCGCACCAAACCCCACGCAGCCTCAAGCGGCCCACCACCAGGCGATATGGCCGTCACCATCAATCAAGCTCCGTCTATAAAAAGAATCCTCCAAATATATTTTCTCTAAGATCTAAGCTCTTCTCTCCCCTCTAAAGCTCTAAGCTCACTTCTCATTGCTGAGCATTCCATTTCTGTTGGTCAGAAGAGCTGACTTGACCATCGGAGGATCCTGTCGGAGCCACCACCACCGACTCTAGATGAAACTTTATTTTGCAGATCACCGACGGCGACCTCATCCTCCTCCACTCCAGCTCGATCCAGTGTCAACCAGATTCTGCACCAGCAACTTATTATGAGGTGAACGATTTTGATGATCATGGGTATAATATAGAAGTTAATGACTACAAAGATACACCCTATCCAAAAACCACTCCACCTTGGATTGAAAAATTTGAGCATCCACCTAGCCCATCAATAGCTTCCTTGTTAGAATCACCAACTGATCTAGAATTGAAACCACTTTCTGATAAACCTATTGACACCCCACCAATGATACCTACCCAAGAAGACTAATTTATGGATGTTCTAAAATAGCATAAAGAAGCTATTGGATGAGACATTATTGAAATGAGGGATAACAATTTTAAGTCTAATTTATCTGTATTCGACACTACTTTTTAGGACAGCCTCTAAAATTTATCAACAATATTAAAATGATGTATGGAGAAAAATTTAAAATTAATTTGAAAAAAGTGTCATGATTTAGATTAGGTGGAGTTGATGCATAGTTATATCAGACCCCAGAAAGGGAGTAGGATAGATCAGGTTATAGTTGAAGAAATTCAAAAACTACCACTCCTAATCTTGACTCAACAAATATAACTTCTTCCTGATTGTCATAAAAGCTTTGATTTTTTTAAATTTTGGTATGACATGCTTGCTCTAAATAATCTATCGATTATGGCTAAGTCTAACCATCAAAAAGTATTTCATGAACGATTTACTGCCATAATGATAAGGCCTCCTGATTGACCTTATCTTTTTGAAATCCTGAAGGATGTGCTAAAGCTAATTATACTAAAAACTCCTTCATAGGCTCCGACTAAAGATGTTAAACTTAGCGCTTACTGGGAGACAATCCAAGTTTTTGCATTTAATATTTTCTTTTTATTTTTAGTTTATCTTTCTTTTAGAAATAAGTTGGGGGGAGAACTACAAACCCATGCCAAACGAAGAACAATTAAAGCCCAAGCCGAGACCAAAATTAAATTAAACCAGGTGAACCCTTTTCTTGTTATTTTTATCATTTATCACACTCTATTTTCTTTCCTCCATTAAAGACAATGGAAATTAAGTTGGGAGGGAGGATAAATAAATTTTAAGTCCTCAAGTATGGTAATAATTAGTCTTATGTACCTAATTTCATGCCGATTTGAAGTTTTTCAGGCATTTTAATCGATGATTGATTAATGGTATAGAAAATTTTTGAAATATTGAGGACCAAATTATTAAGGATACCTAATAAATGGTCAGGTTTAGAATAGAACAAGTTTCTGACTGATTCTAAAATCTTTTTTCTACCTATATTCAATAAAGAATCTACTTTATATGGATATGAGTGAAAAATATATATATAAAAATTTAAAATTTAAAAAAATAATAAAAAAATAAAAAAATAAGAAAAAAATAAAGAGAGAAATAAAAAGCAAATTCTAAACATTGGTCTTCCATTGAATAATCGGATTCCGTTGCCTAAGTAAGCAATGTTATTCACAACAAAAAGTAGGCAATGTGAAGAAGATTGTTATATAGTTAATTTTAATCTATAGTCTATTTGACTCGAGTCAGTAAGTCTGAAGGATGTTCTACACCTAGTACCCTAAAGTCAACTAGTTTGAAAATCATTGATCCAAAGTTCACTACAAGGGTCAAATAGAAAGCTTAAGAGGTTAAAACATTGCACTAGCTGTAAAAAAAATAAAAATAAAAAATAAAAAAACTCTGATCCATACTAAAGATAGAGGATTTAAAAAATAAAGGTGGAGAATTGATCAAAAAAAAGCTCTTAAATTTTATGTTCTTCACTTAACCACTATTTGGGATGGACATAATAATCCGATGAAGTATTTCTTAAATCTCTGATCAGGTATCAAGTGACTTAGGATGATCTGAAGAAACTTTCACATCTTATCGAGTCGGTACATATCTCTAATTTATCTCTTTTTATGTGAGGATGAGTAAAACTCAAGTTGGAGGTATGATAATTATCATAAAGTACTAATAAAAAGCATTAAACAATATAATATTTAATATTTATTTAAAAAATTGATACTTTTATTAATGTCTTGCAAGAAAGAAGCCTACTAATGTGAAGAGCTCGATTCATGGGTTCAAACAAAATAAATTTCAATCAAATAAAAGCTAAAATGGAAGAGATACAAAGGTCGGAAGATTAAAAAGAAAAAAAAAAAAGAATTGGCTTAGCCAGCTCACTTGGCTTGACCAGCTCGCTTGGCTCAGCCAGCACACCTGTTAGCTAGCGCGCATCCAATGCCAGCCCAGTAGCCTAGCTTGTGCAAAAAATGAAGCCCATTTCGGCCCATTTTCCCTCTAACCCTGACATCAGGAGACCGCACGGTCCACCATGGATCGGCAGTTGAATTGGTGTGCATAGACCCTTAAAGGATCTACAAAATTTTATCATGGAATTTGAGGGCTTTTCATAATTTCGAGTGGCATGGCAGTGGTTGATTGGTGCAGGTGAACCCGGTCTACCATGGTCTATAGGCATTCATGTGCATGATCGTGCAGCTGGGAGCGCTCTCAGTTTAAATTGGATGGCTGTCATCAACTCCCAATTTAAACAAGATTTCACATGCACTCTTTTGAAGCAATCTGACAGCACAAAATGCTGCCACACCAGATCTGATGATCCATAATCAAAGTAGGTGTGAATCAAGGGCTTGCGGCAGATTTGATGGATTTTTTTTGAGCCCTTGATCAACGATCCAATGGCCAGCAATTTTCAGACTCTTTAATATTGATCCAGACTCAAAATTGAGTCCAACAAGGACTTACAAACTCATTTCTTCATCTATTTAAAGCCCTCTTCATGCCGAAAGCCAGAGCAGCCCCCAGGGGCCTAAAAACCTCTTCCAAAGCCCTGTTCTAAGCTTCTCTCTCCCTTCTCTCCTCCCATCATCTCTTCTTCTTTCTTTTTTTTCTTTCTTTTTTTTTCTTTTTTTTATTCTAGGAGATTCAAAGATGCCTAAGGCTATCAGATCGTTGATCATGTCAGGCTAGAGGTCTCGTGTCCAAGGGAGTAAGAAAAGTTTTTTAAGCATGATAGTTTGTAATTTGAATCCTGTTTCTCTTTTTATTGGACAATAAATTTTTTTCATCTTTTACATGCCTTTCTTATTTTATGCTTTAATGTTCTTATAATTTATAGCTAAAGAGATAGATCGTGATCATAAAAAGATACGGTCTGTACTCAAGTTAGAATAAATTATAAGACTTATATTTTAATATTTAATTTTTTATAATTTATATCTAAGAAGATAGATCATGATCATAGATAGATACGGTCTATGCTCAGATTAGAATAAATTATAGAAATTAAATAAAAATTATATTTATATTCTTTGATTGCATGATCTAAATAGTCTATATCTATGAGATGGATCATAATCATATTAGATATGATTAATGCTTAGTAGAATAGGTTATGTTAGAATCAAATCAAAGAAACATCGACCTTATAAGATTGCCTATTGATAATAAAAAGATTGCATGAATCAATTATAGATTTGAATATTAGAAGATGAAACTGAACCCCTAGATAATTTTCTCTATCTATCTTTTCTTAATTCCAAAAATTCTAATTAATTAAATTTTATTTTTTTATTTTAAATCTTAATTAATTTATTTATTTAAATTTTTATTTTAAAGATTATCTTTTTATAAAATTAAACATAACTTAGCCTTCAATCCCTGAGAAAATCGACACCCGACTCACCATTATCCTAATCCACAGTAAGATCAATTTTAAATTATTATTTATTACTCAAAATGACAAGCATCATCATCCTCTTTCTCATCCTCTTGCTCCTCTTCAGTAGCTAGTGGATGACAACCGGATGTCCCAATATCCTGAAATAAAAAAATAAAATATTATTAATAAATTTTGATATTAAAGCATATCTTTCGATATACGCATTCGATTCTCCAACAGATTATTTTTGTATATTTCATTCGATGATACGGAGCTATAGACACCCCAGCCCATCAATTGGATGGTTATATTGAATTTTTAGCCCCTATATCCCCTTGTTACCTAAGGATGGCCACTCAAGAGGGGGGATGAATTGAGTGTTTAAAAATTTAAACTCTAATTAAACTAAATTTTAATATAGTATGCTTGGTGAAATAATGTGAGACACAAGTATAGAATGAGAGCAATGTAAACAATACAATGACAAGCACAAGAGGCCAAGCTTTTATAGTGCTTCGATGCCAAACTCGGCACCTACGTCTACTCCTCAAGTAAACCACTTGAGAGTTCAACTATAATCACTTAATTGATTATAGTTCTATTATTTTTCTTGAGCTCACAATTCAATCCGATTAGTTTTGACCTAGGCTCACCAACTATAATCTTTACAATGATTATTTTTCTGGACTAAAAATCAACATCATTTGATTTTGACCTAGGCTCACCAATCAAACCTTTACAACGTCCAACTTTAAGCTTGGACCAATCCTAAGTTTCTTACCCCAAGAAACTTGTAAATAAATAAAATACAATCACAATATTTGAAGGAGTTTAGAAAGAAAAACTCAATGAAGCCCAAAAAGAAGAGTTCGCTAGATGGAAAGCTTGATTGCTTTGCTCTTCTTCTTAAATGCTTGAAAAAAGTTGGTGAAGCTCTTCAATACTTGTATCTTGACTTTTCTCAACCTTAGGATGATTGGAAGGATAAAAAATATTCAGAAGAACAAATCCTTCATTTCACTTAATAACTCTCACAAAAAATGCACTTGGTGTAGGCTTGAAAGCTCTTGAATATATGTTGCAAAAGTCCACCTTGAAGTTCTTAAACGTTCCTTATATATTCCAAGGCTTTCCCACCATTCTAAAATATCTAAACAAACCCCATTTAATTTTCTAGCCATTGGGCATGAAAATCTAGCCATTGATGAAAAAATTAGGACTGAAAAAATGCAGTTCTGAGAAAAACCAGCTATTATAGTAGCTTAGTCGACTAACCTTCTTGACTTAGTCGACTAAGTCCTCTGCACCTCAACTTCAACCTTTTCTACGCTTTCTGTCTTATACAGTCTTCTGAGATATAGTCAACTAATCTCTAAAACTTTGTCGACTAAGTCTCCTGGGTCTAGAATTCTAGCTTTTCTGCACTCTCTGTATTCTGCTGTATTCTGATACTTAGTCGGCTAAGTCTCGGACTTAGTCAACTAAGTCTCCTGGAATCTAAATTTTTATTTTCTATACTTTTTGCTTCTACTGTTCTCTGATACATAATCGACTAACTCCTGGCTTAGTCAACTAAGATGCATGCCAAGCATGCCATTTGGTTTTTAACAATCTTTCTTCTTTAATTTCTTTTGTAGGCCATATTTGCTTCCAAAATTTGATTTATCTCTCATTAACCATTCTTTCTAGGGTGTGTCAATTCTTGATTTTCTTCAAGAGCCTCTTGATTGGTGGTACTCTATTTAATTGATGAAATTCACTTAGAGTATTATGAATACTTGAAATATAAAATTACACAACCTTAAAATAATATTAGTAACTTAACAAATTATACTCAAATGCTTTTGTTATCATCAAAATCAATTCGGAGGTCAATAATCTTCCCCTTTTTGATGATAACAAAATCCTTTGAGTATACCTTTTTTTCAAATTTCAAAATAACTTTCATGCAATCAATTTATATGCAATATATTCATTTATACCATATCAAATTTCATATACTCCCCCTAAATATAATCACTATGTTCAAATTATGTTTTAATTTTCGTATTTACTCCCCTTTAATGTGTGCCAATTGATTTTTGAGATTTCAAAAATACATCTTCCTATATTCGAATCAATTAAAATTAAATACTTCAAATTAGTTATTATATATTTAATTTTTAGATTATATTCACTCATTATTATCCTTCTCTCCCTTTTTGTCATTATCAAAAAGATAAATATTTACATTATACATTAAAAACATTAAGAGCACTAGACATTATACATTATACACAAGAGATAATCCATCACATATTGCACGTGCAAATGAGGAAAATAGAAAACTTCATTCATATATATATTAAAAGTATGATCATAAACATAGGGCCAAATGGGCATACATCAAAAGATCAAAAGAAGCTTAAACCATTATAGATATCACATCAAATACAAAATAGGTTTTAAGCTCAAGGGTATGCAACTATAGATGACCTAATCCAAGGTAGGGTTAGGATGAGTCGAGATGGATCCATAGTTGCCTAAGGATGTTGCCTGGCAAGGGCACGCCCCACAACATGCTCTACCAAAGTAGGAAGTCGATCAGATATCTCATCAACGACTCAGTGCACAATATCAATAATCTGATCTTCCTCAAGATGGATAGAATGTGCAGGCCGTACAGATGGACCTGTAGATCTCGGCATGGGCTCGGACACTGGCACGGGCTCCTCTTCATCATCAACTTTGATCCACTATCCGTTTACCTTTTTGAAACTTATCCTCTTCAAGGAGTTTTCATCATACGTGTCAAAGTGCTTCATCTCCTTAAATTATTCACCCTCTATGTTGATATCGAACTCTCTAAATATGATGGTTAGGAACTTTCCATAAGATAAAGCCGATTTTGCTCTCATTTTTACCTCTTGCATGGTCTTCATCATCAAGACAGGAAAATTAAATTTTTCTTTCGTCAGTATATGATAAAGAATCCCTACATCATTCCTTGTCATATAATCAAAGCATCCAATCCAGAGGATAAAAATCTTGCAAACCATGTGATGTAAAAGATTATGCTCAGTACTCAAATGTTTTGCCAAACCTCTTCAAAATCCAAAGCATCATCCCGATTAAATAGCAGATGAAGTTCTTCTTGTCGATCGTCAAACCTCTCAACCCCTTCCACCAGAGTCTTTAGTAACTGCCCTAGATTTTTCACTGTCAAATGTCTCTTGACCCCTTTAACTTTAGATTCCAAAGATTGAGAACCTATCCTTGCATTTCCATAAAACTCCCTTACAAGATTTGGGTAGGTGGGCAATTTCAACGAACATAAGTACTCCCACCCTTGGAATTTGATGCACTCTCCAATCTCAAACCCTTATTTCTTTAGAAAAACAAAATTAATCTTTCTTTCAGTGGTCACAGCCCTTGAAGAAAATGGTATCACCTTTGAAGGAGAGGGTGTGACCTGAGATGGGGGTTGAACAAGAGTGAAAATAGGAGTGGAATGATGGGTTAGTGAAAATGGTGATGCATCGGCAGTTGGAGCAGCCGAAGGAGGAGGTGAGGAAGGTGGAGATGCGACTGGGGGAATAGGGATTTGACTGGATTGTGGTTGCTCAGTGGCATCCGAATGATTCTTCATCCTCCACTCATACGACCATAGTTGAATAGGAGTGATCTTAGGATGAGTGCAAAGTTTCTTCTTCCTCGGTGCCATGGATCCAAGTCCTCTTCCTCAAGGTTTTTAGGGCTCTGATTTGGAAATTTTTGAAGAGAAAACGGATGTCCTAGGATTCTAAGTTGGGACGACTAAGAAAGGATGAATGAAAAATAAACAAAATCCTGTGGGTATTCTATTTTATAAATAAGATTTTTGATACTTAGTCGACTAAGATTAAGTTCTTAGTCGACTAAGTCTTAGTCAACTAAGACTTTTTATCTTAGTCTGCTCAGTTTGGCACAAAACTTAATGGCTAGAGTTTCAGTCCAAGAGATCCTACAATGACTCATGTCTTTTTCAATGGAATTAATGTAAGAATGATTTACGAAAAATTCATCACATCATACCATACAAACATATTCAATAATTTTAACAATATGGATCAAATAATCCTAATTGCTTTCTTATGGCATAAAATATTTCTTCATTGAATGGTTTAGTGAAAATATCTATAATTTGATTTTCAGTTGGCATAAATTCAAGAGTTACATCATTATTTTGTACATGGTCTCTAATAAAATGATGTCTAACCTCTATATATTTTATTCTTGAGTGTAATATTGGATTCTTTGTTAAATTTATAGTACTAATATTGTCACATCGAATAGGAATATTGTTACAAGTGATACCATAGTCTTCTAGTTGTTGTTTGATCTACAATAATTAAGCACAATAACTCCCGGCAGTAATATATTTGGCTTCCACCATAGATAAGGCTACTGAGTTTTGTTTCTTACTAAATCTTAAGTCAAATTTACTCCTACAAACTGACATGTTCCACTTATGCTTTTTCTATCGAAGCAACATCTAGCAAAATCTAAATTACTATATCCAATTAAGTCTAGTGAAGATTATTTTGAGTACCATAAGCCTACATCTTGAGTGTTTATCAAAACTTGAAGATTCTTTTAACTGCAGCTACATGTGATTCTTTAGGGTTTGATTGATAACGTGCACACATATATACACTAAACATTATATCAGGCCTACTTACAGTTAAATAAAGTAAAGATCCAATCATACCTCTATATAATTTGGGATCTACTGCTTTTTCTTTTGGATCTAGGTCAAGCTTACAACTTGTGCTCATAGCGGTGCCACTCCCTCTAACATTCTCTATCCCAAATTTCTTTAGCTTTTCTTTTATATATTTACTTTGGTTGATGAAGATCCTCTCATATAATTGCTTGATATAGTGTTCAAAAAAAATTGAATTCTTCCATCATGCTCATCTCGAACTCTTTCTGCATGAGACTAATAAATTCTCTACACAAATCTTCATTAGTAGCTCCAAACACAATGTCATCAACATATAATTGTACAATTAATAAGTTGTTTGATTTTTTTTAATAAATAATATTTTATCTATATTTTCTCTTCTAAAGTTATTATCTAATAGAAACTTGCTTAACCTAGCATACCAAACCCCAGGGGCTTGTTTTAATCCATAGAGTGCCTTTTTAAGTCTATACATATGATTTGGCAATTCTTAATTTTCAAAATCCAAAGGTTGTTCTATATAAACTTCCTCCTCAATTAGTCCATTCAAAAATGCATTTTTTTCATCCATTTGAAAAAATTTAAAATTCATAAAACATGCAAATGACAAGAGCAACCTAATAGCTTCAAGTCTAGCTATAGGTGCAAAGGATTCATCAAAGTCGATTCCTTCTTCTTGATTGTATCCTTGTGCCACCAATCTAGTCTTGTTTCTAATTACATTATCCTTTCATCAAGTTTATTTCTAAAGACACATTTAGTTATGATTACAAGAAAGTTTTTAGGTCTTTCAACTAGTTCCCAAACTTTATTTCTTTGAAATTGGTTTAACTCTTCTTGCATTGCAAATATCCAATTTGAGTCTTTTCAGCTTCAATTATATTCTAAGGTTCTAAGTGAGATATAAATACAATATGATTCATAGCCTCACTAAGAGATGATCTAGTTTTAACTCCATGAGATGGATCACCAATAATTAATTCTTTGGGATAATTATGATCATACCTTCATTCCTTTGGTAAATTAGATGTATCTTGCTCTTCTTAAAGTTGTTGCTCCCTTTCTTGAACATCTTGCTTTTCTACTTCTTGTTCTTATGAAGCTGTATCTTCAAGTATCATAATCTTCATTTTTTTTTCTAAATTATCTGCATCCATATCAATTTCTGCTTTTCTTGCTTTAAGAGAGTTAGTTTCATCAAAAATAATATGCACGGATTTCTCTACAACTAATGTTCTTTTATTAAATACTCTATATGCTCTACTATTAGTTGAATAGCCTAGAAAAATACCTTCATCTAATTTTACATCAAATTTACTTAATTTATCTTTGTCATTTATCAAAATGAAGCATCTACATCCAAAAGCTTTGAAATATGAAACATTAGATTTCTTTTCTTGGTAAAGCTCATATGGAGTTTTCTTCAAAATAGATCTTATTAATGCTTTATTTAATACATAGCATGCGGTGTTAATAGTTTTCATCCAAAAGTATTTTGAGAGGTTGCTTTTACAAAGTATGGTCCGTACCATTTTAATTAATATTCTATTCTTTCTTTCCACCATCCCATTTTGCTAGGGTGTCCTAGGGACTGAGAAATTATAGTTTATTCTATTCTTAGAATAAAAATTTTTAAATTTTTTATTTTCAAATTTCATGCTATGATCATTTTTTATATATAAAACATCACATTCCTTTTCTTTTATGATTTTATTAAATAGCTCAACAAATATGTCAAAGGCATTATCTTTATGAGATAAAAACAAAACCCAAGTATACCTTAAAAAATCATCAATAATCACAAAACCATATCATTTTTCTCCTAGACTTGTAGTTGAAATTGATCCAAATAAATCTATATGAAGTAACTCTAGAGGTCTAGTTGTTGAGATAATATTTTTAGAGTTGAAAGATGATTTTGTTTGTTTCCCAAATTGACATGCTTTGCAAATCTTATTCTTTTCAAAATTTATTTTGGATAAACCTTTTACTAAGTTAAGCTTGATTAATCTAAACAATGAGTCCATGCTTACATGACCTAGCCTATTATGCCATATCCAACTAGATTCATTTACTTTAGCATTTATAGCAACAAAACATTCAATATTTTTATTTTTAAGTTCATTAAGATCAATAATATAAATACTGCCATATCTTTTTCCTATAAACTTAATACTATCATCAAATGAATTAGTTACTATGCAATGTGATGATTTAAATAAAATATTAAAATTTTTATCACATAGTTGACTAATACTAAGTAGATTGTGCATTAAAACATCAACTAGCAATATATTTTCTATACAAATAGAGGGTGTGATCAAGATGTTACCATGATCAATAATTTTATCTTTACCATTGTTACCAAATGTCACCATACCTCCATCTATTGCTTCAAGAGAGATAAATTGGGATCTGTCTCCTATCATGTGCCTCAAACATCCGCTATCTAGATACCATCTTCTTTTAGTTCTCATGAATGCCAAGCACATCTATACATGAAATCAAGTAGATTTAGGTACTCAAGTTAACTTGGGTCCTTTGAGGTTAGCACAAATGATTTCTTTTGGAATCCAAATTTATCTTATCTTTGATTGATTTGTATTTAATTTCTTATTTGCATTCAAATGCTTTGTGTCTAGTTTTGTTACATTTAAAATAAGTTATGATTTTTCTTTGATCTTGTGATCTATCAAACACATTCTTTAGAAATTTTTGTTTTCTTTATGGATTGTATCCTAAACCGATTTTATCAAAAACCATCTTTTGATTATCAATCAATGTTTAAAGATTTTTTGAACTAATCATGTACCTATCCATAATTGATCTTAATCTTACTATTTCATCTTGTAAAGATACATTCTTTTCACTAGATTCATCTAATTTATTTTATAGTTCTTTCATATCTTATTTTATTTTAGCTTTGTCATTGGTTAAGAGTTGGTTATATTTCTTTAGTTCTTTATTCGTATGTTCTTAAAATCATCAATTAAGTCATTAAAAGCATCATATAAATCTTCAAAAGTAAAATCTAAAATTGAAATATCATCATTTATCTTATCATCATTGTGTGCCATAAGGCAAAGATTTGCCTTTTTTTCTCTTTGATGTTCTTCCTCACTTGAGAAAGAGTCCTCGTCATTGCTCCATGTGGCTTTATATACTTTCTTTTTTGTTCTCTTGGAGTTTTTCTTCAACATGGGACAGTCCATCTGGAAGTGTCTAGATTTCTTGCACTTATAGCAAAGAGGTGGTTGTTTCTTTTCTTTTTTCTTCTCTTTCTCTTTGCTACCTTCTCCCTTATTGTATTTTCTTCTAGGCTCAAATTTCTTCCTTCTTTTCATGAACTTTTTGCTATCATGGCCATCTCCTCATCATCTTTTGAGTTTTCTTCGAAATCACTTTCTTTTTCATAGATGGCAGCAGCCTTGAAGGCTATGGTTTTCTTTTTCTTCACCTCTTCTTCCTTTTCTTGATTTATGTTTAGCTCATGGGTCATAAGTGATCCAACGAGTTTTTCCAAAGCTAACTTATTTAAGTCCTTTGCTTCTTGAATGGCAGTCACTTTTGGCTCTCAATTCTTTGGCAAGAACCTAAGAATTTTCAGCACAACATCACTATTAGAATAATCTTTCCTAGACTCTTTAAACCATTTAATATATCGATGAATTTTATGAATATTTTGGTGATAGTTTCATGTGATTCTATTTTGAATAATTCATACTTATGTACCAATATGTTTATCTTGGATTCTTTGACTTGATTAGTACCCTCATGGGTAACTTCAAGTCTATCTCAAATTTTTTTAGTGAATGAACATGTTGATATCCTATTAAACTCATTTGTATCCAAAGCGCAATATAACACATTCATTGCTTTAGCATTGAGTTGTGCTTCTCTTTTCTCATGTTCATCCCAATCCTTTTTGGGCTTTGGAATGGACACGCTATCAATTATGATTATGGGTGTATAGGGGTCTTTTACTATAACATTTCACATGTCATAGTCTTATGCTTGTATAAATATCCGTATTCTTGCTTTTCAATAGGTATAATTATTTTCATTAAAAAGCAATGGTCTATTAGTTGATTGCCCTTCAACCAATGAATTCTCAATTAGATTTGCCATTAAATCTTTGGCTCTATAACTATTAGGTCAACAACTAATATTAGAGCACCCGCTCTGATACCATTTGTTGCTCAAAAATGGCCACCCAAAAGAGGGATGAATTGGATGTTTAAAAATTTAAACTCTAATTAAACTAAATTTTAATATAGTATGCTTGGTAAAATAATGTGAGACATAAGTATAGAATGAGAGCAATGTAAACAATACAATGACAAGCATAAGAGACCAAGCTTTTATAGTGGTTCGGTGCTAAACTCGACACCTACGTCCACTCCTCAAGTAAACCACTTGAGAGTTCAACTATAATCACTCAATTAATTATAGTTTGATTATTTTCTTGGGCTCACAATCCAAGCTGGTTGGTTTTGACCTTGGCTCACCAACTATAATCTTTACAATGATTGTTTTTCTGGGCTAACAATCAACCTCGATTTATTTTGACCTAGACTCACCAATCAAATCTTTACAATATCCAACTTTAGGCTTGGACCAATCCTAAGTTTTTCACCCCAAGAAACTTGTAAACAAATAAAATATAATCATAATATTTAGAGTTTAGAAAGAAAAACATAATGAAGCCCAAAAAGAAGAGTTTGCAAGATGGAAGGCTTGATTGCTTTGCTCTTCTTCTCTTCTTCTTAAATGCTTGAAAGAAGTTGGTGAAGCTCTTCAATACTCATATCTTGACTTCTCTTAACCTTAGAATGATTGGAAGGATAATAAATATTCAGAAGAATAGATCCTTCACTTTACTTAATAGCTCTCATAATGAATACACTTGGTGTAGGCTTAAAAGCTCTTGAATATATGTTATAAAAGTCCACCTTGAAGTTCTTAAATGTCCCTTATATATTTCAAGACTTTTTCACCACTCTAAAACCTCTGAAGAAGTCTCATTTAATTTTCTAATTGTTGGGCATGGAAATCTAGTCATTGAAAAAAAAAATTAGGCCTAAAAAAGTGTAGTTCTAAAAAAAACTAGTCATTATAGTAACTTAGTTGACTAACCTTCTTGACTTAGTCGACTAAGTCTCCTACACCTCAACTTCAGCCTTTTCTGTGCTTTCTATCTTGTGCAGTCTTTTGAGACATAGTCGACTAACCTCTGAGACTTAGTTGACTGAGTCTCCTGAGTCTAGAATTCTGACTTTTCTATGCTCTCTATATTCTATTGTCTTCTAATACTTAGTTGGCTAAGTCTCAAACTTAGGCGACTAAGTCCCCTGGGATCTAAATTTTTATTTTTTTATGCTTTCTACTTTTGCTATTCTCTGATACTTAGTCGACTAACTCCTGACTTAGTCGACTAAGATGTGTGCCAAGCATGTCATTTAGTTTTTGACGGCCTTTCTTCTTCAATTTTTTTTTATAGGCTAGATTTGCTTCCAAAATTTGATTTATCTCTCATTAACCATTCTTTCTAAGGTGTGTCAATTCTTAATTTTCTTCGAGAGCCTTTTGATTGGTGGTACTTCATTTGATTGATGAAATTTACTTAGAGCATCATGAATACTTGGAATATAAAACTACACAATCTCAAAATAATATTAGTAACTTAACAAATTATACTCAAATACTTTTGATATCATCAAAATCAATCCAAGAGTCAATACCCCTTTTTTGACTCAAGCCTAAATATATGAAGCTTCTAAATATAAAAACTTAAAACAAGTAAAAAAATTTACTAGTAAAATTATCTGATGTGATGGTTGGGACAATGAGCCTAGCTGGTAGCGCAGCTGTGGATCCCAGAGAATCTCTACAACCATATCGCAGATAGTGATAAGTATCATAAAAATATTAATAAAAATATTAATTTATGAATTAATTTATTTTTATTTTTAAAAATTAATACTTTTATTTATCTTTTATAGAAAAATGATCACTAATAAAAAGAGTTTAATTTTTTATTAAAAAAATTTAGAGAAAATTAAATATAAAATAGATCTAAAATGAAGATTCAAAGAAAATAATAATAATAATAATAAAGAAAATCGGCTAGCCCATGCATGCAAAAATGGCCCAGCCTAGTGCCCATAGCCTAGTTCAGCCTACCCAGCTCAGCGCTGACATCACCCTGATGTCAGAATCCACACAGTCCATCATGGACCATAATAGTATTCACCACACCTAGACCTTTAATGAGTCCACCAAAAAAATATGAAGTGCATGGAGCAATTTGGTCATTTTACCTAATGTGGTGCATGGATTGGGCGAGGACCATCATATGCTTGATCTATGGGCAGTTCATCGGTAGGCGGTCTTGATTAATGCATGATCAAATAGCTGCACTCGTTCTTGACCGAGATCCAATGGCTGACGAAGCTCCCAACTTGATTCAAACTTTTCCAGACCCCTATGCATGATCCAATGGCCCAAATTCTTCCAATCACATGATTCAACAGCCAGATTTTAATCCAACTTGATATAGGCTTTTAACAATAGTTTTTAGAAGATTTTTGAGCCATTCGATGTTGATCCGGCCAATGGAATCCAATTTTTTTGTATTAACACTAGATGGTGCTCTCTTGATATTTTTAATCCTAAATCTGATCAAATTCCTTACAGATATCCCTCCACCCTATAAATAAGCATCCAGGCTAACAAAAATAGAGTGTCATCTTTTGAGAGGGTATGGTATAGGATAGGCTACAGACTTGGGTTGAAGGATGCTTCGAAGCAACAGGTGCTGAGAAGAAGAGCCTATCTCCTACACCATCTTCATGTCTACACCAATCTAAGATCAAGATTAGATCCAAAGAAAAAGAAGAAGAAAAAGCTCAACATGCTGCAAGAAGTTTGACAAAAGAAGGAGAGGTCATCAACCACATTCTCGATGAGGCTGCGCCAAACGACTTCAACCCTTTATTACAGATTTTATTTATTTTTCTATTCTTTTTAAATTTTTATATTCAAATTTTAATTTTTAATTTTAATTAATGTAAAATTTATTTTTATGCTCTTTAAATTCATACTCTTTATTTTATTGCAAGTTTAATTTTATTGCAATTAGAAGCTAAAATCTAAATAGTAAATCTTAGTACCAAAATTATTTTTATACACTTTTAATTTTTATTTTCTAATTTTAATTTTTTTTATAAATCAAAGATTTTAAATCAAAGCACTACCTTCTCCATGAATTCGATCCAACTCGCAACTTTCTACATATTTTTTAATTATTTAAGAAGTTGAAATTAAACTAATAAATATAGTGTCCTAACAACTATTGAAAAATATGTTCCTAAACTAATCATCAGTCTATTAATAGTTGAGCTAATCTTATAATTGTATATAATTTATTATGAATAAAAAATTTATTCTAGATTTTCATCATAAATGTATATCTAGCTTTTCATCATAAATGTATATCTTTCTTTTATGAACTCCTGTATTGTGATGAAGTTCTTAGAACTATTTAGAATCGATAAGAAAAAGATTTATCATTTAGCCCTTAAATATATACATGACCAAATGATATGTTGTTATCTAGGATGACAACGTTTATCGAGTGCAGATCATTGTATGCCATATAGGTTGGTTATCCTCTTAACCAAGAAGGATATTGACAATAGTATAGCATGCAGGTGAGATGTAGGGATATATCATCACTAAACATGACTAACTTCAGAGCATTCTACTATCAAGATTTGCTTCGAAGGGATATAGGTATAAGTATTCCTCTGATCTGAGATCACCACGGTAACTTGTAAGCAACTTATTATGCTTTGGTGTTAGACTATCTAAATTTCTAATTTAGTGATGGAAGATTTTTAGACACCGTCGAGTACTTATGAAGTCGATGAGTGAGTTAAGATGGGATTGACCACTCCTGATTTTAGGACTTGTGTTGAATTATATTTTAATTTAGCAAAATCTTGATTAGGGTAGTTCTTGTGAGGAGTCATAGGACTTATTGCATTAAAACATATTATGGACATATTTTTTTAGGATTGATAGTTCAACTCTGAGTCATCCTAAACACAAAGATCAAAGAGATGAATTATATTATAACTATATTTGAATAGATTTTAGAATAGTACTTTACATACATTCGATCTATCTGGACGTTGGGTACCATTACTAGATGGTCACTTTGATTGGTACAAAAATTTATTCTAGTGCTACCGACTTAGGTTCGAACCTATGAAGTCACACACATTAGAGATTTCTATTTGATCAAATGGTTGATCAACTATTATGAATTATTTTAAGATTAAATCATTAATACGATTGACAAATGATCAAGTATTATAGGAGGATCAATTAGCAATTGGATTGCTAATTGACTCAATTTGATTGAGCATTAGGACTAAGATCGAGTCTAATTGAATAAAATTTAATTTGATTTGATTTAGAGTTGATTAGATCAAGTTTAATTAATTTATAGGATAAGCCAATGAAAGGAAGATCAATTTTCTATTCAATTAAGGAGACTTGTGTGCACCTAATTTTCTAATTGGATTTAGACTTAAATAAGAATTAAATATGATTTAATCAAATTTAAATAGGCTCCTAGTTGAACTAGGATCATTCTTAATTAGGTTGCACCAATCCTAATTTAATTGGACTTAAAATTTATTTTGACCAAAGAAAAACTAGAGAGCTCAATTGGACTAGGACTCTCTCTCTCTTCCTTTGCATCAAACTCCCCATACCCATGCCCACTTTTCTTTGATTTTTGCATGAGATTCCTCAAACCTAGAGAAGCCCATGCATGCCCTTTATTTTCTTTCTCTCTTGGGATGGAAATTAGTTTTGACTAGGTCAAAACAAGTAAGTTGTTTTGACCTAGGACTCTATTTGATAGAGTTTATTAATTTCTAAACTCTATCCATTATAGGTGCCATTTATAATCATATTTGACCTAATTTTTTGGTGCTAGAAAGGAAAGAAATATGCACACCTTTCAAGTATCCAACACCCAAGGAAAATAAGGTGGCACCCAAAAGTTGGGTGCCCTAATGTTTCTTAGTCTAGAAAGTTTCCTATTCTAGGTATTTGACCTAGACTAGGACTCCTTTTGATCTCTCTATTTTAAAAAAAAATTAGTATGGAATTTTCAAAGATAATTCACCATGAGAAAAGGTGTTGGGTGTGGGTTTATTGGGCGCACATCTCCTTGGGGCCTGGGTTTTTTTTAGGACACAATCTTGGTGTGTCTTGGTGAGAGAAAAGATAAAAGAAAAGAAAGGGGTTTTCTCTAGGATTTTGATCTCCCTCTTCCACAAACTTTTAAGAGATAAGAGAGGAAGTGTTTCTCCTTTAAGTCCTCCAGTTCTTCATTCCTTGGAAGATTCAAGAGATCCAAAGAAGAAGAATCAAGATCAACTGTCAGGAGGGATCTATAAAGTGCTAGCACACTACATAGATTTTTTATCATTGGATCTCGAATCAGCATAGGAGCCTCGTATGGACAATCTGTAGAGATCAGACATCCTGCATAGCTCTGAGCAACATTCTCGTCCACGTAATCAGCAGTGAAGTTCTTGACCCACAATGTTGGTGTTTTCACATGCATTAATAGATGTCATAAGATCCTAGATGTTGATGTTTTTACATGCATTAATAGATTAATTTGATTAATCTAAGTCTTTCGCTAAGCAATTTTTGAAAAAAATTTAAAATCTATGCATGAAATCCTTGAATTTTTTCATCATTAATATTAGAGCCTAGGTCAATTGATATGGTATATATGCACATTTAGATTGATTATTTAGATTAGATCTAAATAGTATTCTTAGATTTAAATCTAAAATAAATATCCTTTAGATCTCATGGACTAATTTTGTAAGATTGTCCTACTGTAAGATTTATCTCTTACAGTAAAAAAATTATCCTAGTATGTGCTAATCTAAATACTAATCATAAATATATTAGATATGATCCAAATAGATTTATAGTATAATATCTTTGAAATCATTTCAATCTAAAAATAATGATCATGAATATGTTTAGATTAAATCTAAAATCAATTCATGATTTAATCTATGTTATGTGCATAGTTTATAATACAAATATGCAACTGGTTGCTATTTATGAAATGAGCTGACCCATTTCTAAAATGAGTCGACCCATTTAGTGGATATAATCAGATTATAAAAATATTTTATAAAATATGAAAACTATTTTCAAATGCCGAACCCATCAGTCTAATACTTAATTAAGAATTAAGGATTATTGATTTGGATCTAGGATTATGAATTAAAGATCCTAAGACAAAAATCATAACATATGGATTAATGGATTGGTGTGAATTAGGTCCATTAATTGGGTTAGACCTAAAGTTAGATTAAAGAATGGACTTAATTAGACTAATTGACTAAATCTAATCAAGTGTTGTCTTAGATTAGGTCAAGGACACTCTAAATCAATTGCAATAGTTGTAGTTAGTCAAGTCTATGTTTTTAACAAGAACTAAATGAACTTGATTCTTGGCTAACTAGTCTAGCCTGGATTGTTAGATGGATCCAATCAAAACTAATTAACCAGTTGGTGTCTATGGTAAGTTTGATAGTTTATGATCAGTGGTCTTTAATTGAAAGCTGCTTACACTAATTTAATCTTTGATGAGTTAATGGCATATCCCTCCTACCGATCTCACTTACTTGGCCATCTTGATAAAATTATATTTTGACCAGATTATTTGATAATTTGAGCTGACCCATATCAACTAGGTAAATCAATATGACTAATTTAGGCACCCCTAGATAGTTTAGTCTCCATTAATCTGACTTGATAAAGTCAGTGGAAGGATCATGATTAGTTGGTTAATCTTCTCTTTTTTTATTAAAATAAGTTAACCAAATTTTCTAAAATTATTAGGTCCTTAAACATAAAATACTTATAATAATAGCTAGATCATAGCCTTCCATTAAGTTGAGTGATAATGGGTCCACTAGTTCGATGATCATTGGAGGTTGAAAGGTCTGATGTTTATCGACTATTGAAATTATCATTCATAATATGATTACTTGATCGTGTCTCTCCAAATGATGATTAGGTTGATCGATCAAAGTTGGGCTTAATCATTCATTGGTTAAATGGATCAAGTATGGTTATGTTAATGGTTGGACCTAACTGGACCTTTTTAGTGAAGGCCAAGATCTACTGATTAGACTTCTGGGGAAAAATTAAATTACTAAAACTTTTTTTAAAAATAATTGATTAAGAACCTATCCATAAATGCACATGGATTGATCAGCCAAAGTTGAGCTTGTGTGCAATCTGTGTGAATTCTAGTACTCACTAAAAATTTAGGATAATTCCTCGAATTGAAGGTAGATGCTATTAATTCGTATAAAATAATGAGAGAATCTTTTGACTAAAGTTCAAGTCTTTAGGCTTAATAAATCATATACTAATTAGATTTTTGGTTTTTCTTTGTATAGTTATGGCCACTACCCTATCGCTCTGATCATTATTGGATAATGATAAGTTAATGAAACCTAACTTTGGTAGCTGGTACTGAAAGTTAAATATTATCTTGGAGCATGAGTGGATTCTATATATTCTGATAGATTCGGCACCTAAGAAGCTGCTTCGAATGCATGATAGATGATCCAAGATACTTACTAAAAGTGGCTTAATGACTGAACTATAGTTTATTGCATCATGCTGGCATCTATGAGTAATGAGTTTAGTCACAAGTTCGAGAATGCTCAATTAGAAGATATGCTTCCAATGTTGAATGAGTCTTTTGGCACTCCCGATGATGTTGAGAGGCACAAGACTAGTTGTGCCATCTTCAATGCCCAGATGAGGGATGGGGCATTAGTCACTGATCATGTATTTTACATAATTGAGATGATTGAGTGCCTAAACAAGCTTGGCTTTTTCTTGCATGAGCAGCTTGGAATTCTGAATTCTTTGCCTAAGTCCTTCCTCATATTTCTTATTTATTTTAGAATAACAATGCCTACAGTCAACTATCATAGTTTGCTGGGTTACTATAGAACTTCGAGAAGGATCACTAGCTCCACATAGAGTCGATGAATATTATGCGAGGGTCTTCTTCTGATCGTCAATCCTTTAAGAAAGGGAAGAAGATCAAGAAGAAGAAGAAGAAGAAGGTGTAGGAGCATGCCGGGACATCTGTGCATGGTCAGACAAAGAAATCCAAGCCTAATAAGAGTCAAATGGAGTGTAATTCTATTATAAGAAGTAGAAGCACTAGAAGAAGAACTATCCTTAGTACATTGCCTTCCTAGACTCGAATAGGCCAAGGAAGAAGCAATTTATTGCTGGGCAAGATATTTATATGATAGTTTAATTTCTTAATTTGTGATACTACAGATTGGGTATTAGATATTGGAAGCCCTTATCATATTTGCAATTCGTTATAAAGTCTACAGGTCAGTAGAAGATTTGAAGAAGGTGAGAGATTCCTGAACATTGGAGATGGAAGACCAATTCAAGTTCTAGCATTAAAAATCATAAAGCTTGTATTCAATTCTCATACTGTTGTTCTAAGTAAATATCACTTTTATCTAAGCTTTTTTATTGAACATCATTTCTATAGGCCTTTTGGCCAAAAATAATTATAAAATTTTAATAAAAAAATTTTATAATAACATTTTGAATGGTGTTACTATTTTTACTGGATAATTGAATAATGAGACTTATTTTATATCATAACCTATTAATATGGTCTACTCTACTAGCGAACATCTAGAATAGATAATGTATCTGAAATCTATCTTTGGCACTGTAAGCTAGGTTACATTAACTAGAATAGAATAAATAGATTGATTCAAGAGAAAATTCTTGAAATCAGTGATTCTAAATCACTTTCAACCTATGAGTCCTGTCTTCTTAGAAAATGACCAAGTCACCTTTTACAAAAAAAAGTGAGAGAGCCAGTGAGCTTCTAGATCTAGGACATACTGATGTATGTAGACCTATGAGCACAAGTGCTAAAGGTGGATACTTCTAGTTCATTACTTTTATAGATGATCTATCTAGGTATTGGTAGGTTTACTTAATGAAATATAAGTCGGATTCATTTGAAATGTTTAAATGATTTCATTATGAGGTAGAAAAATAAACTAGAAAGTGTATTAAAATTCTTCGATCTGATCGAGGGTGTGAATACATTTTCAATGAGTTTCTCACATATCTAGAAGAGAATGGAATTCTCTCAATAGACTCCTCTAGGGACACCATAACATAATGATGTGTCTTGATAAGTGATAAAAATATACTAATAAAAATATTAAATTATAAAATAAATTAATCTATTTTATTAAAAATTGATACTTTTATTAATCTTATGTAGGAAAGAAGGCCACCAATATGAAGATCTTATTTTTTTGGTTCAGATGAAATAAATTTCAGGCAAAACGAACTTCAAATGAGCTTAGAATTGAATTTCAAAAAAAAAAAAAAATCGATTCGGTTCATACTGGTTCAGAAAATCGGTTCAGCGGTTTGGCCCGGTTCAATCGCAACATCAGACCAACCCGCCAACGCAATGCTGACATCAGGATGACGTCAGCATTTTTTGTGGCGCACGGTGGACCATCTGAAGGGTATTTTAAGAATTTCACAGCAAAATGCGTGCTCTGATTAGCTGAAGAACGCGGTGGTCCACGCAACACCGAGCTCGCGCATGGTCCACGGAGGGCAATTTGAGAATTCTAGTTGATCCAACAGACGATTTTCACTGAAACTCAATCGGATGGCCGAAAAGAAGGCGCTGATGGACGGCATCCGCAGCTTTCGATCGAGATCCAATGGCTGAGATTCATTCCGACGTTAAACTAAAGATCAGAAGACTTCTTTCTACATGATCGGACGACCCAGATTTGATCCAATGGTTGATCCTATGGCTGGCATTAAATCCAACTTGATCTGGGTTATTTTAAGAGATTTTTGAATGGTTTTTGGACCGTTTGATCAACATCTAACGGGCAGAATTGCTCAGATCTTAATTTGAGTTGTTTTAGGAGTTTTAAACCTAATTTTTAATGAATTTTAGGGGGAAATCAAACTCTTTATCTATAAAAATCTATTATTGCCATGAGAAAAAAAAATCAGAGAGAGAGAGATGGAGAGAGAGAGAGAGACGGGAAGAGAGAAATAGAGAGAGAGAAGAAAAAATAGAGAGAGAGAAAGAGAGAGGAGAGAGGTAGAAAGAGAAGAGTGATTTGTGAGAAATAAAAAAGAGATTTTTAATTTTTTTTTCGATATCCAAGACATTGATCAAAGAGCATCTTCTTCTTCACCAAGTTCTCCATATCAAGAGCAACAGAGAATCAATTTCAGCAATCAAACAGTCTAATTTCTCTATGCTTTTTATTTTATTTACTATTTTTGAACTTGTTATCATGAACTAAATTTTTTTTTTTACTAAGTCTAAGGTGTAGCCACTCTTTTGATGCAATATTCAGTATGATTTATTTTTAAATTTTATTCATGAGGAGTATATAAATCTGATCTTAATGCTTTTAGATTACTGGCCATCTTCTAATTGATCTGATGAACATAGATGTTACGGACCAAGTACATCTATGTTAATGCTTCTTGATTATATACCTTGTATTATGAATCAAATTAGAATTCATATGCATGCGAGAATTTTAGTGCGCTTTGGATGCAGCGTATTTTAATTAGAGGATTTCACAAAACCTAATGCATTAATATTTATTTAAATTACACCTGGACCAAAGGATAATTAATAAATATTAATAGTTTTGCTATGCCTGGACCAAAGGGTAGTGAATAAATTAGGAGACTCCACCGTCACATGAAATAAAATTAATCTAAAAATTCTGAATATTGTATTGACTGAGTTGGTGAACCGATTGCCTTAGTAATCCATTGCTCTTGAGTTTAAAACCCTAATAATTTACACTCTCTCTATTTTTTTTTTAAAAAATTTTAATTATTTTTTTATTTTATTCTTTAATTTCTTATTCTCATAAATCGATCTTCTAAATAAAGCATAGGAAAGAGCTTTTCAGTACTTATTTTTCAATCCTCTAGGGACGATACTCTACTCATTCACTTTATTACTTGATCGACTGGTGCACTTGCCATAGCTATAAATTAGCATGCATCAAGTTTTTGGTGTCGTTGCCGGGATTGTGTCTAAAATAATATTAAAATTTTGATCCTAGCTTTACTTTAGAAATTTATTTTTAATTTTTATTATTTAAAAAAAAAATTTTAGTGCATGACACGTACTGGACATAGTAACTTACTACCTTTAGATCCAGAAATTGAAAGGACCATTAGAAGACTACAACAAGAGAGAAACATGGCAGCTGAAGATCCTAACGACATCAATCTAGGATTGGATATGGCGATCGAAGGACAGCATGAAGCTATTCGACCAGTACATCATCCATTAAATGATTACATCACACCATCTGTAGCCGATGCAGCTTCGAGCATCAGGAGACCGCCTGTACGAGCAAACAACTTCGAAATAAAATCGGCGATGATCCAGATGATTCAATCAACTGTCCAATTCAGTGGACACGTGCATGATGATCCGAATGCCCATATTTCTAATTTTCTTGAACTTTGCGATACTTTTAAAATTAATGGGGTGTCGGATGATGCTATTAGATTAAGGTTATTTCCTTTCTCTTTATGGGATAAAGCTAAAAAGTTGGCTTCATTCTCTTCCTGCAGGTTCTATCACAACTTGGGATGTCCTAGCCCAAAAATTCTTAGCCAAGTACTTTCCACCTTCCAAGACTGCTAAGATGCGCAACGATATCACTTCTTTTATGCAGATGGACATGGAGACACTATATGAGGCTTGGGAGCATTTCAAGGAACTACTGAGGAGATGTCCACATCATCAACTATCCGTATGGCTTCAGGTACAAACTTTCTATAATGGTTTATCTCCTACTAATCGTTCTATGATTGATGCAGCAGCAGGAGGAACCATTAATCAAAAAATGGAGGAAGAAGCCTTTCGATCTGATCGATGAGATGGCATCAAATAGCTATCAATGGCAGACAGAGCGCATGATGCCAAAAAGACTAGCAGCTGTGCAGGGAGTAGATTGCGTGCCAACCTTACTAGCTGAAATTGCAGCCCTTAGAGCCGAAGTCAACAACTTAAAGGGAACAGCTATGCATGTTCAGAGCATTACTTATGACCTATGTGGAGGAGGACATGATACGAGCAATTGCCAGATAGGTAATCCTTTTGCTAAAACAACTGATACAGCTAATTATATTGGTAATTTTTTCAGGCCGCAACAAAACAATCCCTACTCCAACACATACAATCAAGGGTGGAGGCAGCACCCAAATTTCTCATGGAGCAATCAAAATGCAGCACAACAGCCACCCCGGGATTCCAAGTACCTGAAAAGAAGTCCAACATGGAAGAGCTGATGGTCAAATTTATGCAAAACCAAGAAGCAACTATAAAAAATTTGGAAGCCAAACTTAGGCAGGACCAAACAGCAGCAATTCGAAACTTGGAGATGCAAATAGGTCAAATGGCTAAGATAATCTCCGAGAGACCTCAAGGATCCTTGCCCAAGCAATACGGAGACCAATCCAAGGGAGCAAGTCAATGCTATCACCCTAAGAAGTGGTACAAAGCTGGAGGAGCCACATCAGAAGAAAGAGACTGAAGAGCCAACTACAAATAAGGAACCATCAACTAAAATTCGTCAGTCACCAAAACAACCAGCAGATGGATGGTCTCCAGGTATACGATTTGCTGATCCAAATGTGAAGCCCTACGTGCCGCCACTACCATTCCCAGAGAGACAAATACAGCATCCAGATAAAAAATTTTCTAACTTTTTCAAAATTTTAAAGAATTTACATATTAATATTCCTTTTGTAGATGCTATTACTCAAATGCCCAGGTATGCCAAGTTTCTCAAAAAAATCCTAACAAATAAGAAAAAGCTGAAGGAGCATGAGAGAATAAATTTGAATGAAGAATGCTCAGCAATACTTCAAAATAAATTACCACAGAAGCTAAAAGATCCAGGGAGTTTTACTATCCCCTGCATTATTGGTGATTGTAGTTTTGATAAAGTTTTATGTGATTTAGGAGCAAGTATTAATCTCATGCCTTTTTCTATTTTCAAGAAGCTGGGTCTAGGAGAACCAAAGCCTACCACTATTACTCTTCAATTAGCCGACAGATCCATTAAATATCCAAGAGGTATAGTGGAGGATGTCTTGGTAAAGGTAAACAAGTTTATTTTTCCTGTTGATTTTATTGTTCTTGATATGAAAGAAGATTATGATGTACCCCTTATTTTAGGGAGACCCTTTTTAGCTACTGGAGGAGCTTTAATAGATGTTCAACAGGAAAAATTAATTCTTAGAGTCCAAGATGAACAAGTTACTTTTAATGTTTTCAAAGATACTAAACATCCTGATGATAATCAAACTTATTTTCTAATTGATATTATTGATAATTCAGTATATGAGAATTCTGTAGAAAATAGGTTTGAGACTATAAAAGCTGAGCAATGTCAAATTGAAAGAGGACTCGACCAAACATGAAAGTATTCCAATTGAAGTGGCACCAGATTGATCCACTTTAGAACTCAAAGAAAGTCAAGCTGAAGACTATAAATCAGAACTACTAGATAGGTTATTTTCTTTTCTTTTTAGTTTTGATCATTTTTCTTTTTTTTTATTTTTCAGTAATTTATTGTTGCTCTTTTACTGCTTCTGGTGTGTATTTTCAATTTTGCAGAAAAAAATCAATGAGAGCTCAAGCAAAATTTCAAAGCTCCAAAAGAACCAGACTGAACCAAATCAGGTGTATTCCTTCCTATCCTTTATTACATCCTTTATTTTTCTCTTTTTTTTAAGATAATGTAGAATAAGTTAAAGTTAAAAAAAAAAAATCATGTGTCAAGAAGAAAATCTTGAGCAAGATAAACTGGATAAGTGATAAAAGATAGAATTATTTGCTAATGAATGTAATGAGTTAAAGAAGTAGATTAGTTGGTCAACTTTTAGCAGCCTACTTAGGTCATTAAAAGACTATTAGCACTTTTTAATTGCACATGCACACTAACAAGGCAAAGTAGGTATTGATTATAAGGCCAACTGAGGATTCAATTATCACTGAAAATTGATAATTAATATACATTCTAATCAAAGAAACTTGAATTTAAGGAAAGAGCTACCTGCCTAATAAATAAAGTGCAAAAGATAGAGTATATGTGGATTGCCCAAAGCCTAGTAACTGGGTCTCTGCACCTAGGTCAAGTGTGAAAATTCATGTAAAATGGTGAAGAGAAGGCCAGGATGCTCAGCACAAAAAAAAAAAAGAGAGAAAGGCAGTGTGAAAGCTACCTTAATTCATGAGTATAAAATTGAGAATGTATAGAAAATTGACCAAAATAGGTGATAAGAGAGGATACTTTTGTTCTTTTAATTTAATACTGAAATGCTAAAGTTAGTCATCACGAACACAAGTGCTATAGATCTTTGATGTACTCTAAGAAAGTTTTTAATTGTATTGACTGAAAAATTTGCTTCTGAAGCTCAATGCTTAGTTAGCAGTATTTTCTAAACTTTTTGACCTTTAATCCTAGATTTTATCTTTGTGATGGATAATCTTATTGAAATATGGTATTAAATAAAACATTGCTAAGGGACTAGCAATGACTAAGTTGGGGGTGTGATAAGTGATAAAAATATACTAATAAAAATATTAAATTATAAAATAAATTAATTTATTTTATTAAAAATTGATACTTTTATTAATCTTATGTGGGAAAGAAGGCCACCAATGTAAAGATCTTATTTTTCTGGTTCAGATGAAATAAATTTCAGGCAAAACGGACTTCAAACGAGCCCAAAATTGAATTTCAAAAAAAAAAAAAATTGATTCGGTTCAAATCGGTTCAGAAAATTGGTTCAGCGGTTTGGCCCGATTCGATCGCAATATCAGACCAACCCGCCGATGCAACGCTGACATCAGCATTTTTTGCGGTGCACGATGGACCATCTTAAGGGTATTTCGAGAATTTCACAGCAAAAAACGTGCTCTGATTGGCTGAAGAACACGACGGTCCATGCAACACCGGGCTCGCGCATGGTCCGCGAAGGGCAATTTAAGAATTGTGGCTGATCCAACAGACGATTTTCACTGAAACTCGATCGAATGGTCGAAAAAAAGATGCTGATGGACGGCATCCGCAGCTCCCGATTGAGATCCAACGGTTGAGATTCATCCTGACGTTAAACTAAAGATCAGAAGGCTTCTTTCTATGCGATCGAACGGCCCAAATTCGATCCAATGATTGATCCAACGGCTGGCATTAAATCCAACTTGATCTGGATTATTTTAAGGGATTTTTGAGTGGTTTTTGAACCGTTTGATCAACATCTAACAGGCAGAATTACTCAGATCTTAATTTGAGTTGTTTTGGAAGTCTTAAACCTAATTTTTGATGAATTTTGGGGGAAAATCAAACTCTTTATCTATAAAAATCTATTGTTGCCGTGAGAAAAAAAATCAGAGAGAGAGAGAGATGGAGAGAGAGAGAGAGAGAGATGGGGAGAGAGAAATAGAGAGAGAAGGAGAAATAGAGAGAGAGAGAGAGAAAGAGAGAGGAGAGAGAGGTAGAAAGAGAAGAGTGATTTGTGAGAAATAAAAAAGAGATTTTTGATTTTTTTTTCGACAACCAAGACATTGATCAAGGAGCATCTTCTTCTTCACCAAGTTCTCTACATCAAGAGCAACAGAGAATCAATTTCAGAAATCAAACAGTCTAATTTCTCTATGCTTTTTATTTTATTTACTATTTTTAAACTTGTTATCATGAACTAAATTTTTTTTTTACTAAGGCTAAGGTGTAGCCACTCTTTTGATGCAATATTCAGTATGATTTATTTTTAAATTTTATTCATGAGGAGTATATAAATCTGATCTTAATGCTTTTAGATTACTGGCCATCTTCTAATTGATCTGATGAACATAGATGTTACGGACCAAGTACATCTATGTTAATGCTTCTTGATTATATACCTTGTATTATGAATCAAATTAGAATTCATATGCATGCGGAATTTTAGTGCGCTTTGGATGCAGCATATTTTAATTAGAGGGTTTCACAAAACCTAATGCATTAATATTTATTTAAATTATACCTGGACCAAAGGGTAATTAATAAATATTAATAGTTTTGCTATGCCTGGACCAAAGGGTAGTGAATAAATTAGGAGACTCCACCATCACATGAAATAAAATTAATCTAAAAATCTGAATATTGTATTGACTGAGTTGGTGAACCGATTGCCTTAGTAATTCATTGCTCTTGAATTTAAAATCCTAATAATTTACACTCTCTCTTTTTAAAAAAAAAAAAAAAAATTTATTTTGTTTTGTTCTTTAATTTCTTATTCTCATAAATTAGTCTTCTAAATAAAGCATAGGAAAGAGCTTTTCAGTACTTATTTTTTAATCCTCTAAGGACGATACTCTACTCATTCACTTTATTACTTGATGGACTGGTGCACTTGCCATAGCTATAAATTAGCACGCATCATATCTAAAAGGAGAAATTAGATCTTGTTAGATATGGTCCATTCCATGATAGGTTTTGTCATTCTATCAATCTTCTTTTAGGGATATGTGCTCCAATTAGCTTGTTACCTTCTAAATAAAGTTTCAAGTAAGTCTGTAGTTAAAACGCCATGTGAGATATGGACAGAGCATAAGCCAGTACTCTCACACCTTAGGATTTGGGGGTGTCTGATTTACATCGAATATTTAATGATAGATAAGCTTGGACCTAGGTTTGAGAAGTGCACTTTTATAGGATATCTAGAAGAAACCAAAGAATATTATTTCTACTTTGCTGATGAACAAAAGATATTTATCAGCCTTAAAGCAATCTTTTTAGAAAAGAAGTTTCTTGATGAAGGAACTATTGCTTCTAAGGTCAAACTTAAAAAAATTCGATATGTAGAAAAATTGACATAATTAGCTGAATCTAAATTGAATTTGATTAAATTAAATCCGAAGCCCAATATACCTGCACCCTTAAGGCGATCTGATAGAGTATCATGTCAGCCAGACAAATACTATGATTTTTTGGTTCAGGATGGTGATCCTATCAAACTTGATGAAAATAATGAGGATCCTGATCACCTACATGGATGTAATGCAAAGATCCGATTTTAAGAAATAGCTTGAAGCCATGAAATTCGAAATGGAGTCCATGAAAGTCAATGATGTATGGACATTAGTTGATCCATCTGAAGGGTTTAAACCCATAGGGTATAAGTGGATCTTCAAAAAAAAAAGGACACAGACAGAAAAGTGTAGACCTATAAAGTCCATCTGATTGCTAAGAGGTATCATCAATGTTATGGTATAGATTATAATGAGATATTTTTCTCTACGGCAATGCTCAAATCCATTTGGATTATGCTTGCAATAGCTATCCATCTGAACTATGAAATCTAGTAGATGGATATGAAGATAGTTTTTCTAAATTGAGAGCTAGAAGAAGAGGTGTATATGATACAACCTAAAGAATTTACATTCACAGATGAGTCTAAGATGTGCAAACTTTAGAGATCCATTTATGGTTTAAAGCAGGTATCTCAAAGTTGAAATATACATTTTGATAAGATGATCAAAATATATGGCTTCGTTAAGAACGGAGAAGAGCCGTACATATACAAGTGGGCCAATAGTTCAGTGGTGATATTCCTGATGTTGTACATGGATGATATTCTCTTAATCAGGAAGAACGTCCCTACATTATAAATAATAAAGGTTTGGCTATCATCTCAATTCTCCATGAAGAACTTGGAAGAAGCATCCTACATCGTAGGGATGAAGATCTATAGGGATAGATCTAAAAGGATGCTTGAATTTTCTCAGTCCATGTACATAGATACTGTACTAAAATGATTTAGTAGGAGAATTCCAAAAAGAGCTATCTTCGATAGGTTATGAAATTTCTCTCTCAAAGAAGGATTATACGACAATACCTCAAGAGAGAGCATATGAGTAGAATACCATATGTCTCGATAGTGGATTCTATTATATACACTATGACATGTAAGAGACCAAATATGCCATACTCACTAGGAGTAGTGAGTAGATACCAATTTGATCCAGAGGAGAACCACTAGAAGGTCATAAAAATCATCCTTAAATATTTGAGAAATACTAAGGACCAGTGGTTAGTTTATGGTGAGTCAAATTTAAAACTTATGAAATTTATAGACTTCAGTTTTCAATCTGACCATGATAATAGTAAAAGTGTATTGGGTTATATATTTATCCCTAATGATAGATCTATCTGCTGTAAAAATTTTAAGTAGCACACTGTGGCCAACTAAGTTTGCAAAGTGGAGTATATTGCAGCATTTGATGATGCTAAGAAAGCTGTGTGGTTAAAAAAATTCATCACCGAGCTCAGAGCAACACCCTCTCTTGATGTTCAGTCATGCTTTACTATGACAGCACTAGAGCCATTGCTCAAGTGAAGAAACCAAAAGTATATTAGCAGATGAAGCATATTCTATGCCGCTACCATCTTATCTGAAAGATCATGGATCAAGATCACATCGATCTTTAGAAGATCGACGAAAAGGAGAACTGACCAACTCATTCACTAAAGCCCTTATGGTAAAGCAATTCGATAATCACAAATCAAAGATGGGTATAAGATACTGTACCGAGTGGCTTTAGGATAAGTAAAAGTTATTGGAAAATATGTCCTAAAGTCAATCATTAGCTTATTGATGGTTGAGCTAATCTTATAATTGTACATCTTCTTTTTATGAACTCTTATATTATGGTGAAGTCCTTAGGACTATTTAAAATCGATAAAGAGAGAATTTATTATTTAGCCCTTAAATATGTTCACGATTAAATGATACGTTGTTACCTAGGATGACAATGTTTATCGAGTATAGGTCATTATGTGTCATATAGGTTGGTTATCCTCTAAATCAAGAAGTGTATTGACATTGGTATGGCATGCAGATGAGATATAGGGGTATATCGTCATTAAACGTAACCAACTTTGGAGCATTCTACTATCAAAATTTACTTCGTAGGGATATATATAAATGTTCCTTCGACCTGAGATTACTATGCTGACTTGCAAGCAACTCACTGTGTTTTGGTGCCGAACTACCTAAATTTTTAATTCAGCGATTGAAGGTTCTTAGATTGATCACTTCTGGTTTTAGGAGTTGTGTTGAATTATGTTTCAATTTAGCAAAATCTTGACCAAAATAATCCTTGTGAGGAATCATAGGACTTATTGCATTGAAATACATTATGAATGTTTTTTTTTAGTTTGATAGTTTAACTTTGAGTCATTCTAAATATAGAGATCAAAAAGATGAATTACATGGTAACCATATTCGAATGGATTTTAGAATATTGCTTTACATACATTTGACCTATCCAAATGTCGGGTACCATTGCTAAATGATCGCT
Organism: Cocos nucifera; assembly: GCA_006176705.1. Lineage (NCBI taxonomy): Eukaryota > Viridiplantae > Streptophyta > Magnoliopsida > Arecales > Arecaceae > Cocos > Cocos nucifera. The sequence goes on along the minus strand of QRFJ01004760.1, from coordinate 72,891 downwards.
TCGATTGGTATAAGAATTTGTTCCTATGCTACCAGCTTAGATTTGAACCTATGGGATCACATACATTAGAGATTTCTATCTAATCAGATGGTTGATCAATAATTATAAATCATTTTAGGATCAAATTATCAATACGATTGATGATTGATTAAGTACAAGTGTTATAGGAGGATCAATTAGTAATTGAATTGCTAATTGGCTCAATTTGATTAAGTATTAGGACTGAGATCGAGTCTAATTAAATGAGATTCAATTTAGTTTGGTTTGGACTTGATTAGGTCAAGTCTAATTGATTTATGAGATAAGCCAATTATAAAGAAAATCAATTCTCTATTCAATTAGGACTTGTGTGCACCTAATTTTTAATTAAGCTAAGATTTAAATTAAAATTAAATACTATTTAATCAGATTTAAATAGGCTTCTAGTTGGACTAGGATCATCCTTAATTAAGTTACACCAGTCCTAATTTAATTGGGCTTAAAATTTAGTTTAACCAAAGAAAAACTAAAGAGCTCAGTTGAATAGGGACTCTCTCTCTTCCTTAGTGCCAAACTCCCCATGCCCATGCCCACTTTTCTTTGATTTTTGCATGAGATTCCTCATGCCTAGAGAAGCCCACACATGCCCGTTATTCCCTTTCTCTCTTATTTTGGAAATTAGTTTTGACTAGGTCAAAACAAGTAAGTTGTTTTGACCTATAACTCTATTCGATAGAGTTTCTTAATTCCCAAACTCTATCCATTATAAGCACCATTTATAGTTAGATTTGATCTGATTTTTTGGTGCTAGAAAGGAAAGAAATATGCGCACCTTTTAGGTATCCAACACCTAAGAAAAATAAGGTGGTGCTTAAAAGTTGGGCGTCCTATTGTTTCTTAGTCTGGAAAATTTTCTATTCTAGGTATTTGACCTAAACTGGGACTCCTCTTGATCTCTCTATTTAAGAGAAGTTTTAGCATGAAATTTTTAGAGGTAATTCTATTAGATATGTGTGCCCTACAAGCCAGAATCGGCTGACGCTTGTAATACACTTCTAGGGGCAAAATTATAATTTTGAGTATAAATAATAAAATGGGTTATTTTCTATCATATATGTGTATTTAGTATCTATGATACATCCTTTGAGTTAATGGTAATGATAATTCTTATTTTCAAGAGTTGAAAATTTAAGATAAAATTTTTTATTATTAACTCATAAAATGCTCCTAATCATAGGATCATCATGAGGATGGTGATTGATTCGGAAGGTTAGTGTACAATCGCTTCTTTATAGTAGATGAGTCTTGAGTCTATGGTGTAGAGACACCAGAGTAAGAGTACAGATACTCATTAGAGAATAAGGGCACTGAGCGTGACCACCTCGAGTAGTCATAAGAAAGTCTATCTTCTCGTCGATGACTGACTTAAAGCTGTAGTGGTGTGTCTGATTTTTTGACTTGAGGTGCATCGGTAGTTCACCTTGAGGATGTTATAGTTTGACTACACCATGACTCGATCTCCTAGCCATTCGAAATCCTAAGGTGTATGTTGACTATAGCTTGTTCATTATAGAAATTGGATTGCACTAAGATGGAATTTATCTACCTCGATGGATGAGGAGCAGCCCTATGATGATCATGAGAATCAAGTCCATAAGCCCATGGCCATGGCAGAGAGTGAAATAATAGAAAGAGTTTCTATTAAGATTTTCACATCGGACTTGAATCGAATGATTAAATCATATGATAGAAATTAGGGTTTGACGAGTTCACCTTAACCCTAATCTGATCGGAGCTCAAGATAGAAGAACTTAATCACACAAGTAGCTGCACCAAGAGGTTCATTTTAGCTTTGATGGGTTGCCACCATATACTGCTAGGTGTCACTGGTGGATTTTGGGAGCAATTAGAATGATTTAGATGATCGATCATTCTAAGTTGTTTGAATCAGAAGAGTTCTGATCCATCGAAAGGAGTTTCGATGATGTTGATGATGGAGATCACTGACATATCCATTACCATATAGAACTGAACCTAACTGGGATCACACAAATAAGGGATTTGGATCTAGATATCATCAATTGGACTAACCCAGTTCAATTGATTTAAATTAGATTCAATTAGATTCAAAGAAATCATGCTAGCATACGATTGAACCTAACATTCTCCTTTTTCTATCATTAAAAGTTATCTCGACTGAGCCAAATGAGTTTGTGCTCACTCAGGTACCTTTATCTGATCTGACTGGAGCTTGTCCAGGTTAGAAAAGGATTGTCTTAATTTATGAGATAAATTTAAGACAATACCTATCATTTTCCATCACCCGGTAGTTCTTATCTTTTGACTTTGGTCAAACGTTGACCTTTGACCCTTGGACATCTGCCCATGTGTCATGCACTTATTAGAGAGCAGATAGAGGCTTGTCCCCTTCCTAAAAATTGGAAAGAAAGGGGCGCATGCCTAGGATGGCGGGCGCCCATGGATAGGGATGCCTAGAGTCCCATACGGATGGGACTCCAGGTTGCTTCTTGGATTCAAACTAGGTGACCCTGACCTATAGACTTTGACCAGTCTTAGGCGCCACCTTAGGGCGAATCTATGGGTCTCTCTTCTGATTGGATCGGATGATGTCATCCCACCAATCAGATTTAGATTTGATTAAATGAAGCAACGTGATTGGCCGGGGTTATGTGGCACTGCATGGCGCAGCAGGGTCTATATAAAGACCTGTATGCACCCACTTTTAATAGACTTCTCTCCTAGCCATGCCCCAAGGCTGCCCCTCTTCCTCTTTCATGCCACCTTTTTGATCCTATCTCTTCTCTCCACGGCCAAGGAAGTTGGGCCTTCAGATTAGTGCGATTCAAGCAAGAAAAGGCTGACGAGAAAGGAAGAAGGCAGCACTGCTGCAGAGACGACAGTAGATCTTTGAAAGGAGTTTCGAAAATCCTCCAAATCAGATCCAAATCTAATTTTTAGAGAAAAAAAAGAAAAGAAGAAGATCTCCAGATCTAGCCCAAGTGGATATCGGTAGAGGTCAGGCGCTTGCGTGGCTAGATTTAGAGCCTCAGGCAATTAGTAGATCATCAATGGATAATTAGATTACCTAGAATCAAGATAAAATTAATTTAGATTTAATTTAATTTAATTTTTTTAATTATCAAATTATAAAATTAGATTTTAAAAATATCAGATCTGATTAGGATCTAAGAGAAAATTTTTGAAATATGGCTCTCAATCCAGTCAGATCTGAATGAACCTGACCCCGAGAAATCAGAATTTTTCTTCAAGTGGTATCAGAGCCAGGTTCTTATAAAGTTTATTTAGATCTAATTTAATCTTATAAATTTATAATTTTAGATATCATATGAGATATGATTAGATCTAAAATTAAAAAATTAGAAAATTAAAATTAATTAATCTAGATCTAATATGTATGAGATACATAATTAGACTAGGAATAGAATTGTTCTATGTGTAGTCTAGTATAATCATAATTTTTATATGATTAAATATAATTTTTAGATCTATTTATTTTTTATTTTCTGATATTATAAATGTTATAATAACATCTAAAAATAGAAAATAAATTAAATTTAATTTGAATATCATATGAGATATGATTAGATGCATGTCTAGACTAGTTGTAGAATAGTTCTACAATAATTGTCTAGATTAGAATTTTATTTTGATTAGATCAATTTAAATCTAATTTTTTAGATTATTATGAGATAATTTAGATCTGAAAAACATGCATGATTGATACATGAGATGTATGCAAAAATATTTTGATTAGATCAATTTTTTATATGAGATATATGATATAGATCTAATTACTTTTTGTAGATTATTGTATGTTCCTGATTAAGGCGTTCTCTCTTGGCCGTCCGGTCATAAGAACGAAGAAGGGTTTAAAGGCCCTCTCTTCCCATTCGATGGGGTGTTCTTATGATGTGTAGGGGTGCTGCGCATGTTCGTCCTTAATCAGAAAATCCAAAACTTACTTTCTGCAAAACCCTAGATCCTGAAACCCTAGGATTTATTGTGCATATTTTGTTTATGAACCCTACTTAATTAAGAATTAAGATTATGGAAATATTAATTAGGTCTAAAATTGAGAATTTTTAGATCTAAGACATATTCATAATACTGGGTTCGGGCTTGGGTAGCTCAATTAGGTCTAAGCGGTTGATCAAACCGAATCAAGAGTTGGTTAGATGGGATCAACAATGCTTAAATTGACCAGCCTAATAGGATTAAGTCTGGGTCAAGATCGAGTCACGAGTCACGATCAAGCAAGGACCTAATTAGGCTCAGAGGTTAGAGTCTGGATTGTAGGCTAACCCAATTGGTTCTGACTCAACAATTTGGTGTCTAAGGTAAGTTTGGCACATACGACCGACTGGATTTTTAATTGGAAGCTACTCGACCTGAATGCGTTCTTGTACGAGTTAATGGCATATTCCTTCCACCGGTCTCACTTACCTGGCCATATCTGTTGACACAGTTCTGATCTGAGGTGGTCAATAATCCGAGCTAACCCATGCCACTAGGTTAGTCATAATTGTTATGACTAATGCCAAGTCTAGTTTAATGAGACCTGAATCAATTCTCCCTAAGAAAAGATTAAGTCTGAGGTCTTCCACCATTGTAGATGTGCGGGCCCTTCCCGGGGTTGATTGTTCTCGGCTGGATACAGTGGCTCAGTTGCACCGGGAAAGATGCAACCATGTCTATTAGGCATTGGATGCTATGGGCTGGAGGATGAGTTGGGCTCAATATTTTGGATACGGTGAGAGACTCAATTAGGAACCCAGTCTATGCAAATGGTGGGTCTGACTTAACTAAGGAGTGGATCAATATTCCGGATACGGTGAGATTCATGAATTAGAGACCAAGTTTGGGTGCACCATGATTAGAGAATCATTGAACAAGAGTTGTTCACTCATTGGCTAACCCATCACCAATAACTAATGAGGTGATAGGTAGAGACCAAGTTTGGGTGCACCATGATTAGAGAATCATTGAACAAGAGTTGTTCACTCATTGGCTAACCCATCACCAATAACTGTTAGGTGAGGTGATGAGTCAGTTGGTGAGACCGCACCACCCACTAGAAATCATTAATCATGGAGATTTTTGCATCTCTACAGAGGGAGTGTAGGGATCCGAGAAAATAGTGGGAGCTAATTTGTTTAAAAATAAAATCCCTAAACAAATTGGTCAAGTCAAAATTACAGTATCTAACTAGAATCTTTGACTCTCTACAGGAAAATGTCTGCGTCCAACCCACTGGCACGTATCCTGGACACACATAGACTGACTGGACCCAATTATAAAGATTGGCTCAGGAACTACAAAATTATTTTGGGTTTCAGAGAAGTTAACACATGTTTTGGACCAGGACCCTCCCACCTTACCAGCTCGTCCATCCACTGAACAGAGAGCGTCTCTGGAAAAATGGATTGACGAAGATAATAAGGCCAGATATTACATGTTTGGGCTCGATGTCTGATGAGCTCCAGCGCCAACATGAAGATATCGGGACTGCTCGCCAAATGTTGGCTCACCTGCAGGAGATGTTTGGTGAACAGAGTCGCGCAGCCAAATATCAAGTCACGAAATGACTTTTTAAGGCTAAGATGCGTGATGGGCAGTCAGTCCAAGATCACTGTCTGACAATGATCAAGGACATGGAAGAGCTTGAGAAGCTCGGTGTGAAGTTGGACTTGGATCTGCAGAATGATATTATTCTGCAATCCTTGACTGATGCATATGGGCAATTCATCATGAATTACCACATGCATAAACTTCAAAATTCCTTGGCCGAATTAATGAATATGCTGGTTACCGCTGAGCTTTCTATGAAAGGTTCTAAAGGCTCAGTTCTTGCTATGGAACGGACTTCTTCCAAAAGAAAGTCTTATGGAAAGAAAAAGAAGTCTGTGAAAAAGCAAGAAGGTGGAAGGAGGAAAGAAGAAAAAGGCAGAAGAAAGAAGAAGGCCGATGTCAAAGGAAAAGTGTTTCCATTGCAACAGCGACGGCCATTGGAAGCGGAACTGCCCTACTTACCTGGCCACCCTGAAGAACAAGAAGGAAGGTCCTTCTGGAGGTATGCTCGTTATTGAGTCTAACCTTACGGATTTCTTCTGCATCCAGTTGGGTGCTTGACTCTGGTTTCTAGTGCTCATCTGTGCACTTCTATGCAGGGTCTTGAGGATAGCAGGAGGCTGAGGGATGGAGACATGATCCTACGCATCGGTAATGGAGCAAGAGTTGCTGCAGTGTAGCCGTGGGAACATACCCTCTTCGATTACCATCTGGTTTAGACTTAGTTTTAAAAGACTGTTATTATGTGCCTGCAGCTAGCAGGAATTTGATTTCTGTTTCATGCTTAGCACAAGAAGGTTATGTGATTACCTTCTTTAAGGACCATTGTAACATTCTTTATGAAAGAAATAAAATTGCAAATGGTTTCCTTATTAATGGTCTTTATCAGCTACATATTGATGTACCTATTTTTAACTATCGAGCAAAAACGTGAATGCCAAACGACCTAGGGATAGTCCAAACGACAGATATCTATGGCACCTGAGATTAGGTCATATAGCAGAAGATAGGATTAACAAATTGGAGAAAAATGGGCTATTGAGTCCATTGACTTTGAGTCATATCCAACTTGTGAATCTTGTCTTCAAGGCAAAATGACTAAACTCCCTTTTGTTGGACATGGGGAGAGGGCCACAGATCTCCTTGCCCTAGTACATACTGATGTGTGCGGCCCATTTGATGTGCCGGCTAGAGGCAATTTTGTCTACTTCATTACCTTTACCGATGATCTGTCTAGGTATGGGTATGTGTATCTTATGAGACACAAGTCTGAAGCCTTTTGAAAAGTTCAAAGAATTCAGACATGAAGTAGAAAAACAAACTGGAAAAACCCATTAAGGTTCTTCGATCAGATCGAGGAGGTGAATACCTTAGCCGGGAAAATTCCTAGACTATCTTCAAGGAAAATGGCATAGTCTCTCAATGGACTCCACCAGGAACACCTCAACTCAACGGGGTTTCAGAATGGAGAAATCGGACTCTATTGGATATGGTTCGATCCATGATGAGCTTCACAGACCTCCCTGATTTTCTTTGGGGACATTCATTTTATTAACTTCAATTCTATCTACTGAATAGGGTTCCCTCTAAAACCGTTCCTACCACACCGTATGAGATATGGCACGGTAAGAAACCAAGTCTGAGTCATCTCAGAATTTGGGGTTGTCCGGCTCATGTCAAAAGACAACAAGCGGACAAGTTAGAGTTTAGGTCCTTTAGAGCTCGATTCATAGGATATCCTAAAGAGTCATTAGGATACTATTTCTACATTCCAGAAGACCACAATGTGATTGTGAGTCGACATGCCATCTTTCTTGAAAAATAGTTTATTCAAGATAGCGGCATTGGAAAGCAGATTAAGCTTGATGAGAAAGTCTCACAAGTAGAAACGAGCTAAGGACCAATTGGAACCAAATCAGGTTGAGCCAATAAGAACACTACCTCCTCCACCTCGTAGATCGGAAAGAGTTTTCCATCCCCCTGAAAGATACTTAGGTATTATTTCAGAGGAATGTAGAGGAAAATGTTCCTCATAGGTAATGGTGCTCATGGTGATGATCCCAAAACCTACAACGAGGCGATATCAGATATCGACTCCGAGAAATGGCTTAGAGGCAATGAAGTCAGAAATTGACTCGATGCACTCAAACCAAGTCTGGACCTTGGTAGATCCACCAGAAGGTATAGTACCTATTGGGTGTAAATGGATCTTCAAGAGAAAGATTGGTGCAGATGGGAATGTGGAGACATTCAAGGCTAGACTAGTGGCAAAAGGTTATAGTCAACGCGAAGGCATTGACTATCAGGATACCTTTTCCCAGTAGCTATGCTAAAATCCATCCGCACATTGCTTGCCTGTTGCAGCCTATTTCGATTATGAAATATGGCAAATGGACGTGAAAACGGCATTTCCTAAATGGATATCTTGAGGAAGATATCTATATGGAACAGCCGCTAGGTTTCACATCCAGTGATACTGATCACAAGGTTTGCAAGCTGCAAAGGTCCATATATGGACTTAAGCAAGCATCTCGGAGCTGGAACACTCGTTTCAATGATGTGATCAAAAAGTTTGGTTTCATCAAAAATGAAGAGGAACCATGTGTTTTTCAAAAAGGGTCAGTGGGAGCGCTGTTGTCTTCCTCGTATTGTACGTGGATGACATCCTCCTTATTTGGGAATGATATTCCCATGTTGACATCAGTCAAAATATGGTTGTGTCCAAGGAATTCTCCATGAAAGACCTAGGTGAAGCATCCTTTATTCTAGGAATTAAGGTCTATAGGGATAGACCGAATAGGATGCTAGGACTTTCACAGAAGATGTACATAGAGGAAGTACTAAAGAGGTTTAGTATGGAAAACTCTAAGAGGGGATTAATACCCTTCAGACATGGTATTCATCTTTCCAAGAAGATGTGCCCCTAGCACACCTGAGGAAATAGAGAACGCATGAGCAAGATCCCTTATGCTTCTGCAATAGGGAGCCTCATGTATGCCATGCTATGTACACGACCTGATATAGCCCATGCTGTGAGTGTCACAAGCAGATATCAGTCAAATCCAGGTGAAGAACACTGGACTTCTGTGAAATGTATCCTTAAGTACTTGAGAAGAACTAAGGATATGATGTTGGTCTTTGGTAATGGAGAACTCCAAGTCCAGGGATACACAGACTCGGATTTCATGTCCGATATAGATGATCGAAAGTCGACATCTGGGAGTCTGTTTGTGTGCAATGGTGGAGCTGTCAGCTGGAAAGAGTTTCAAGCAAACTGTGATAGCAGATTCCACCATGGAAGCAGAATATATCGCTGCATCAGAGGCTGCAAAGGAAGCATTCTGGTACAAGAAGTTTGCTGCAGAAATTGGAAGTAATGCCATCAGATGCCATTCCTCTATACTGCGACAAACAATGGCGCCATAGCCCTTGCTAAGGAGCCGAGGTCTCACCAGAAATCCAAGCACATTGAGCGGCGATACCACCTCATCCGCGATTACCTCGAGAAGGGTTACGTCGAGGTCAAGAGAGTCAACTCCACAGATAATGTGGCAGACCCACTTACAAAGCCGTTGGGCCAGCAGAAGATCGAAGCCCACCTTGAGAAGATGGGACTTAGACTTGTAGCCAATTGGCTTTAGGACAAGTGGGAAAGATTGTTAGATATATGTGCCCTAGAAGCCAGAATTGGCTGACACTTGTAATACACTTCTAGGGGCAAAATTATAATTTTGACTATAAATCAATAAAATGGGTTATTTTCTATCACATATGTGTATTTAGTGTCTGTGATACATCCTTTGAGTTAATGGTAATGATAATTCATATTTTCAAGAGTTGAAAATTTAAGACATGAATAATCATTATTAACTCATAAAATGCTTCCGACCATAGGATCATCACGAGGATGGTGATTGATCCGGAAGGTTGGTGTACAATCGCTTCTCTTTAGTAGATGAGTCTTGAGTCTACGGTGTGGAGACACCGGAGCGAGAGTACAGGTACTCGTTAGAGAACGAGGGCACTGAGCGTGACCACCTCGAGTAGTCATTAGGAAGTCTACCTTCTCGTCAATGACTGACTCGATGCTGCAGTAGTGTGTCTGGTTCTTTGACCTGAGGTGCATCGGCAGTTCACCTTGAGGGTGTTATAGTTTGACTACACCATTACTCGGTCTCCTAGCCATATGGAACCCTGAGGTGTATGTTGGCTATAGCATGTTCATTGTAGGAACTGGATTGCATCAAGATGGAATCTATCTACCTCGGTGGTAGAGGAGCAGCCCTATGATGATCATGAGAATCAAGTCCAGAAGCCCATGGCCATGGCAGAGTGAAATAATAGAAAGAGTTTCTATTTAGATTTTCACATTCGGACTTGAATCGAATGATTACATCATATGACAGAGACTAGGGTTTGACGAGTTCACCTTAACCCTAATCTGATCGGGGCTCAAGATAGAAGAACTTAATCACACAGGTAGCTGCACCAAGAGGTTCGCATTCAGCTCTGATGGGTTGCCACCATATACTGCTAGGTGTCACTGGTGGATTTTGGGAGCAATTAGAATGATTTAGATGATCGATCATTCTAGCTGTCGAATCAGAAGAGTTCTGATCCATCGAAAGGAGTTTCGATGATGTCGATGATAGAGATCATGACATATCCCATTACCATACAGAACTGAACCTAACTGGGTCACACAAACAAGGGTTTGAATCTGGTGATCATCAATTGAACTGATCTAGTTCAATTGATCTGAATGAGATTCAATTAGGTTCAAAGAAATCGTGCTAGCACTCGATTGAACCTAACGTTCTTCTTTTTACTATCATAAATAAGTTGTCTCTGACTGAGCCAAAGGAGTTTGTGCTCAATCAGGCCTTCATATGGTCTGACTGGAGGTTGTCCAGATCAGAAAAGGGTTGTCTTATTTTGAGATAAATTTAAGACATTACCTATGCCATTTTTCATCACCTGCTAATTCTTGTTCTTTGACTTTAGTCAAATATTGACCTTTGACCCTTGGACATCTGCCCATGTGTCATGCACTTATTGGAGAGTAGATAGAGGCTTATCCCCTCCCCAAAAATTAGAAAGAAAGGGGCGCACACCTAGGATGGCGTTTGCCCATAGATAGGGATGCCTGGAGTTCCATTTGGATGGGACTCAAGGTTGCTTCTTGGATTCAAACTAGGTGACCATCATCTATAGACTTTGACCAGTCTTAGGCGCCACCTTAGGATGAATCTATGGGTCTCTCATCTGATTAGATCAGGTGATGTCATCCCACCAATCAGATTTAGATCTGATTAAACGAAGCAACATGATTGGTCGAGGTTATGTGGCACTGCATGGCGTAGCAGAGTCTATATAAAGACCTATCTATGCCCACTTTTAATAGACTTCTCTCCTAGCCACGCCCTAAGGCTGCCCCTCTCCCTCCTCCATGCCACCTTTCTGATCCTATCTCTCCTCTCCACACCCAAGAAAGTTGGGCCTTCAGATTAGTGCGATTCAAGCAAGAAAAGGTTGACGAGAAATTGAAGAAGATAGCACTGCTGCAGAGACGACAGCAGATCTTCGAAAGAAGTTCGAAGATCCTCCAAATCAGATCCAGATCTAATTTTTGGAGAAAAGAAAGAGAAGAAGAGGATCTTCAGATTCAGTCCGAGTGGATATCGGTAGAGGCCAGGTGCTTGCATGGCTAGATCCAGAACCTCAGGCAATCAGCAGATCATCAACGGATAATTAGATTACCCAAAATTAAGATAAAATTAATTTAGATTTAATTTAATTTAATTTTTTTAATTATCAAATCATAAAATTAGATCTAAAAAATATCAGATCTAATTAGGATCTAAGAAAATTTTTTTGAAATATGCCTCTCGATCCAATCAGATCTGGATGAACCTGACCCTCAAAAATCAGGATTTCTCTTCAAATTCACCATGAGATAAGGTGTTGGATGTGGGTTTATTGGGTGCACATCTTCTTAGGGAGTGGGTTTTCTTTAGGACACAATCTTGGTGTGTCCTGATGAGAGAAAAGCTAGAAGAGAAGAAAGGGTTCTTCTTTAGGATTTTGATCTCCCTCTTCCACAAACTTTTGAGAGATAAGAGAGGAAGTGTTTCTCCTTTAAGTCCTCCTCTAGTTCTTCATCCCTTGGAAGGTCCAAGAGATCTAAAGAAGAAGAATCAAGATCAACCATTAAGAGGGATCTTCAAAGTTCTAGCATGCTATGCAGATTTTCGATCAACGAATCTTCAATCAGCATAGGAGCCTCATGTGGACAACTTGTAGAGGCCAGACGTCCTGTGTTGCTCTGAGTAATATTTTCATCCACATAATCAGCAGTGAAGTTCTCAACTTGCAATCAGGTATAAAGATCTAATCTCTATAGTGTACTAGATTAGATCTAGATCGATATTGATATGACCAATACCTTTTAACTTTATTTATTTTTAGATTTATTACATGCTTATACATGTCATAAGATCTTAGATGTAGGTGTTTTTATACATATTAATAGATTAATTTGATTAATTTAAGTCTTCCACTAAGTAATTTTTGAAAAAGTTTCAAAATCTATGCATGAAACTCTAGAATTTTTTCCATCAATGACAACATTGCGCTCTATCAAGTTTTTAGCACCATTGCTGCAGAAGACATGAATGCTAAAATTTTTTATCTGTTTGATTTTATTATGAATAAATTATAAATAAATTTTTGATTTTTTTGATTTTTTGTGAATATAGCTTACTAACTTTTTCTTGTTTATTTTATAGAAAAAGAAAGAAAAAAATAAAAAAAATTAGGGCAAGAAAGAAAACTTCCAATATTGTTTAGTGAGATCAATCCTAATCCTAGATCTCTTTTCTTTTTAATATTATTTATTTTTTTAAAATTAATTTAAAAATAACTCACTTAAATCTAATAAAAAATTTATGATAAGAGTAGAAATCCTAATTGCTTAGAGCTTCCATCATATTAGATTTATTTTTTTTATTTTTGGTGATTGTTGGAGACAATGTAAGCTTCTCAAGTTCAATTAGTTTCATATATCTAATTTAGTTACATAGAACTCCTTATTTAAAATTAATTATGCATATTCATCTTAAATCAAATTAAGAACAATACCCAATTAAATAAGATAAGATAGAAATTTTATCATCCTTTCTTAGCCCAAAATCAACCAACCAGCATTCCTCATTGACCTAAGCCTTTAATTTAAAATCAACTAGACATTGATCCTTGAGGAACTTGAGTACATTAGGATAAGAAACTCTAAGAGTTTGACTGGATTAGGATTAGTTAATTTGGCTGGTGTCTAAGGTAAGTGGTTTAGGGATCACATCCCGAAGGAAGAATGTTACTTAATTGGCTCCATTAGCTTACCTAGCCAATTTAATTGATGTCTAAGAAAAGTAATGAAGGAACCTCCACCAACCTTACACTTACCTAACTAGTTAAGTGGCTAATCTTTTATTTGGAAGGCTTGAAGGTGACCTTGGTGGTTATAAGCTATTTAAATCTAGGATAATCCTTAGTCAGGATTGATTGTCTAACTTAATTGCTGACTAAATATCAAATCTAATTGTAATTAATTCTTCTCTCTCTACTTTAGTTTTAGGATTTTTTAAATTCTCTTCTTTAGAACTCTTTTCTCTCTTTTATTTTTCTATTCTTCTCTTCAAAAATAAATAAATAAAATAAAATAATATAATATAATAAAAATAAAATAGAATAAAATAATAAAATAATAAAATAAATAAATAAATAATAAAATAATAATAATATAAAAATATTAAAAATAAAAAATAAAAAATAATTTTTTTTTGAACCACATGTTGTGGTTGCACTAGTACATGCACGATAGAATATCTCATTTTTTGACATAGTTGAATCCAATCATGAAATTGAATGGCTACTCCATGTTAAATCTGATAATCAAATGGCTGGAAATCCCGGAGAACAATCTAGGCAAATGAAGGAATACGTTTTTTTTCTTCTACTTATAATCCATCAATTTGTATTCACTTATATGATATTCTTGCAAGTCATCATGAGATCAAGTCAATCATAATCCAGATGCTCCCATCCTCCTATGAAAACACCAATAAAAATTTTTATAAGCATCTAGATGAATTCTTAGAAATTTGTTCTATCGTGAAAATCCAAAATTTTACTGATAATATCCTTAGACTAATCTTATTCTTTTTTCATTAAAGAACAAAGCCAAGTACTGGCTTAGCACAATAGGAAAATCAATCTAAACTTAAGTTGAATTACAACATGAATTTCTTAAGAAACTTTATTCCATAGGTCGAACCATTACTATAAGGCGAGCTATCACTAGATTTGCTCAGCTTTCCAGAAGAACAAATTCATGAGTTATAGGAGAGACTTAAGAAACTTCTTAGAAAATTCTCATACTATAGTCTATCTAAGTGGCAAATTATTCAAGCTTTCTATGAAGGTTTAGGAGATCAGCATAGATAAATGGTAAATACATCTTGTAAAGGTGCATTCATGAGCAAAAGTAAGGATGAAGCATATGCCTTATTTAAAATTTTTAGTGAAAACTCGATCAACCATGCTTCATTATCTTCATATGAAAGATCGATTCCTCACCAAAAGCGAGTAGGAATCTATGTGTTTAAACATCCATAATCTAAGACTTAAACCTGATGACAGAAAATAGATAAAGTTAACTTTCTTACTCAGAAATTAGATCAATTCCTAATTCTAGGTTAACAATCTTCTGTACAATACACATCACCTTCTAATTAAAAAATTTGTTCTATCTATGCTACCCTAGTCCATTATATGAGTGAATATCCTATAGTTGCATAATTTTTACCTTTCATCCAAGAATAAGTTTAAGCTGCATAAGGCTACTCCAAGCCAATTAATGATCTATTTTTGAACTTATATAATTCAAGTTGAAAGAATCATCCTAATTTTTCTTAGAGATCTCAATAGACTTAGGCTTAGATCCAAATTCTATTTATGTAGAACTACCAAAATAGGCCCCAATACTAAAACTATACCGATAATAGAGGTCAGTCTAGTTAGTCTACCTAGCCACCATATCACAATCAGCCATCATACCTACCTCCTCAATAGACCAATCTAGCAGACAATAGGTTTAATTATCAGCAACAATTGATTATGACTCCACAATAATCCATCGCTTGGCTAGAAGCAAAAATAGGATAATTAGCAAAGTCCACCATGAGAAGAGAATCAGGTCAATTACCAAGCCAATAGCAAATCCCATAAACAACCTACCCAATGTCCACCAACTACCTAGACCAAGCCATTAATTTAATGTCCCACCTAAGAATCCCCAATTTGAAAATGTCAAAATAATTTCTGAGCTTAGAAGTGGTAGGATTCTTAAGGATCCATTCCAAGACTAGGTGAGAGAGGCTAGTACTGTGCTAGCCAAAATATAAACTTAGAGAAAGAGATTAGTACTGAGACTAACCACATAGAAGAACTTGAGTCTAGAACTGGTACTGATATTGGTTCCAATTTAAAAGAGATGGATAAAGAAAAGAAGAGAATAGATGATTTATCTAAGATCTATAAATCTAAAATCCTATTTTCTTCAGCTCTAGAAGATAGTTCTTCACACAAAAAGCAAGGGGCACGCAATGAAGAGCCAATAAAATTATTTAAACAAGCTTATATTAATTTACTTTTAGAACTAAAGTCGTCTTTAGTCACACCTAAATTTGAATATTTAGAACCAAATGACACCCTCCCAGATCCATTGCATCGGACTTAACTCCTAACTCAAAAACTCAATTCATGAGCATTTTAAAAGAATAAATTGGAGAAATTCTTGACAAACAAGGGTCTGGGATTGGGATTGCATGCTATATTTTTAAAATTAGCAATGAATTTATCAATAAAGAAATTGCAAGCTATCTTCTTAACGTTGGCAATCTAAAATATTAAAATTTGTCAATCCAATATTTGACATGGGATAGGTAAAATTATGAAGTCTAACTGAAGATATTAAACTTAGCACTCCTAGGAGGCAACCTAGATCTTTATAGTTTAATTTTATTTTTTTTAATTTTATTTAGGTTTTCACTTTAGTTGTTTCGGTGGAACTTATGATAGAATAAGTTGGAGGGTGAGTCAAATCTTGAAGACCCATGCTACACTGAAAATATATTGAATTAGGTATATTCTTTTCTATACTTTTTTGCATACTTTATTTTTTTCTCTATTGAGAATAATATCGATTAAGTTCGGAGAGAAGAATAATAAAAATTTTAAAAAAATTTTAAATTAAAAATATCTTTAAAGAAGTTAGTATTTAATATTTATACACCCAATTATGCTCAAGAATTATGTTGAACCAAGTATTTTTTTAAAAAAAAAAATTGATGCATAGGTCAGAGAATTTGTGAGATACCGAGGGATCAAGTATTAAGAAAACCTAATAAAGAGTTAAGTCTATAATATAAATATTTTTTTCTTGAGCATTTTTAATTTTTCTACCAGCATTAAAGAAAAGTTTACTTTTTATTGGCTTGTGTAGGATAACTATATGTTTCTTCATGAAAATTATTTTTAAAATAAAATAGTTTTCAAGTACTTCTCACTAAGTAATCGGGCCTCTTTGCCTAATCAAGCATTGAGTTTCGTATCAAAAGATGAAAAGAGCAAAAAAACTTGTTGTAAAGCTAGTCTTAACTTGTAGCCTGTTTGATTTGAGCTATTAACCTAAAGGATATTTTATACCTAGTGCTCTAAAGCCAATTAGTTTGAAAGTCATTGATCTAAAACTCGCTACATAAATCAAACAGAAAGCTTAAGGGGTTAAGACACTCAACGATCATATAACGTTAAAAAAAATACATTAGTTTTCTGTCGAGTGATCGGATCTCGTTGCTTAAGTAAGCAATGATATTCACATTAAAAAGTAAGCAATGTGAATAAAAAATTTTCAATAAATGAATCACATAAGTAATAATATACTTATCCATATAAAAGTTAGACGATTTAAAGATAAAAGTAGGGGCAATTTAGAAAAGATTTTAAGAAGGTTAAATGTTCTTCACTTAATTTTCATATTGGTAAATAGTAATACTCCAATGACATATCTCACTTGCGCTCTATTGAACATCAATGGCTTTTTTGAAAATTACTCGATAAAATTTGAAACTCTTAAGTTAAAAGGTATCTAAAACTAAATTCTCTCTTTACTCGAAAATGAGCAAAGCTTAAGTTGTGGGATGTGATAAGTATCACAAAAACATCAATAAAAGTATTAATTTATGAATTAATTTATTTTTATTTTTAAAAATTAATAATTTTATTTATCTTTTGTAGAAAAAATGGTCGTCAATAAAAAAGCTCATTTTTTTAGTTATAAAAAAAAAAATTTAAAGCAAATCAGACATAAAATAAATCCAAAATGAAGATTCAAAGAAAAAAAAATAATAATAATAAAAAGAAAATCGTCTACCCAACTAGCACGGCCCAGCGCACCCAACCCGCGGAAACGGCCCAATCTAGTTCAACCCGCCTGGCTTAGCGCTGATGTCACTCTTAGAATACATGCAGTCCACCATGGACTGCAACAGAATTTACCGCATCGTAGACTCTTAGTGGGCCCACTACGAAAATTAGTGGTATACAGGACAATTTGGTCATTTAACCTAATGTGGTGTGTGCAAATTAGTCAAGTGATAAATATTTAAATTAAATTATTAAAAATATATTATTTTATTTAATTATATTTTATTTATTAAAAATTTAATATTTTTTAATTTATTTTATAAATAATTAATAAATTTAATTTAATTAATTATGTGATATAGATATACGAAAAAAATTGACGTCAATCGTTGGAATCAGCTGCACGCAGAAGAAAAAGAAGGACGCGCGGAATGTATCAAACAGACCTTTATGGCATGACATAAATCGACAACCCACGGCAACCTGGGATGGATGAAGGACGTACGCGAACGTGCAAAAAGGCCAAAAGAATTCTTCACCTCTTCACCGTAGTCCTTATTATATTATCTTTTAACACTACAATAAAATAAGACTTTAATAATAAATTTTTTATCACTGAAGTCTAAAAATTTATCACAAATAATTTTTATAAAAAAAATTATTTATAATAAATTTTGTGAAAAAAAAAATTATCACTAAAATTTTAGTCACAAAAAAAAATTATGATAAAAATTTTCACCATAAATTTTGTTACAAATAATAAACTATATTTAGAATAAAATTTATCATAAATTGTGATAGATTTATGATGGATTTGTAATAAAAATTTGTGATGGATATATGATGAATTTGTGATAAAAATTAGTAACAAAAATTTATGATGAATTAGTGATAAAAATTTATGATAGATTTGTGACAGATGGTCCATCGCAATATTCAAAAAAAATTCGTTACAATATTCAAAACAAATCTATTACTAATCTATCATAATTCCATCACTTATTCGACATTATAATTTTTTTCCAAAAAAATAATCCTAAAATATCCAATAAACCACTCAAATATTTGTATACAACTAATTCATTCAGAAATTATTAATTTATTCATAATAAATATAAAACTAATTCATAATAAATATAATGCTAATATTAATTCATATTAAATTCATTCATTCATAACATTATATTTTTTTCAAAAAGTATAAATATTGAGATAAAAATTACATGATCTCATAGTAGCAAAATATTACATTATGTTTCTTTTACAATATCTCATCATACATGTGAACCGAGTTTCAACATCATAGCATGGATTGTTTCTGTTGTCCGATCCATCTCTTGCTACAGCTTCTGCCGTACCTCTAAGCTTATCTCATGATGTATCTCTTGACATATCTCTTCTCGCTATTAGCCACGTTGTTTGGTGAACTTGCTCCTCATGAGTTTTGCATGAATATCAATCTACACTAACATATTACAATTAGTATTATTAGTATTTATTTAGATAAAATATTAAAAAAATTAAAAATTAAAAAAAATGATGAATACCCAAACTAAATAACAAAAATCAAAAAACAATCATGATTATTTTGCATATCAGACTAAAATTCTGGTCAGTTGTTAGAAGTGTCGTTGCCATCAAAACTTCATTTAAATTTATAAGTGTTTGGTTACTATTTTTATGCTTCTTAGCTTGACCATGCACTTCGCAAGTTGCATCTGAAGAACTTTTTTGCTTGTTCTTTATCTCTCATTTAATTATCTGATTCTTCAAAGGCTTTTAAAAATATTGTTAAACGGTAATCTTGTTATTGCCATCTATCAACAGTCCTTGATGCCAAAAATATAAGAGGGTCTTCTTTTTGTTGCACTGTATATATCTGATACCTATGGGTGCATAAAGATGGAGGCTTTGAAACAATTCCTACTTGTTAGAATACAGTAGAACTGGTTGATATGCAATTCAACTCCTCACGAACTTGGTTTTGCAGGGGAGGTACAGTTCTCACATGTGTTGGTTGAGGTAAGTTAGGGTCAGTTCAGAAGTAGATAATTTTGTTTACAACATTTTCGTCACTTCAAAAAGTTAGCCATTTGATCATGTTATCACCTGCCCAGATAATTTTGTACAGAATAAATATTATCAATTGCACCAGCCATATATAAAATTCAAGAATTAGCAGGTGATATGATACTTTTGGATCATTAAATCCAAAACCTGATCACACATGGAAGCAAATTGAGGGTACTGCATTCACAAACGCAACCACACGCACACAATGCTTGCATACAAAGACAAACATGAGTACAGCACAGAACTGTCAAGTACCTTTTCAACTGCATGCTCAAATGGTTCCCTGGGCATTCTGTCTTGGTATTTGACATATTTGACATTTAATCTTATAGGATCAAATCTTATATCCTGTCATGATTTTTATCCTAAATTAAAAATTTCTATACATCCAAATAGATCTTTAGTCTCAAGGGAAGGATGGAATTATGATTTGCTTTTTCATTACAAATCAATCACTAAAAGCTTTCAAAAATCTTTATCTATTTTTGTCACAAATCAACCATAAATTTATGATAGATTTATCATGAATTTTTTTATGTCAGATACATCCATCATAAATTCATTATTTTTTTTCATCATAAATCTATCATAAATTTATGATAGATTTATGATAGATTTTTTATGTCGGATATATCCATTACAAATCCATCATTAAAAGCAATCAAAAATCTATATTTTTTTGTTATAAATTTGTCATAAATTTATGATGAATTTTTTGTGCTAGATGTATCCATCACAGATTATTACTAAAAGTAATAAAAAATATATATCTTTTATCCATCACAAATCTATTATAAATGTATGATAGATTTATGATTGATTGATTTGTGACTGATATGTCCATCATAAATTTATCATTGAAAGTAATTAAAAATTTTTATCTTTTTTCTATCATAGATCCATTATATATTTATGTTGAATTTGTGATAGATCTTTTTATGATGGATCTTTTTATCATAAATTCATCAAGCTCCAAAAAAATTATTTTGCTTTTTCATCGTTGTAAATCCATCACCATTTATAATAGAATTTTTCTATCGTAAATTTTCTAGATGTCCTATCTTTTTGTAGTGGTATAACTCACCAAAAATCTTTTCTTAAACTCTCTAGCACAATAAATGCTACAAAATTCTGATGTTTTTTCCGCTCCTCTTTCTTATTAAATTTTCACGTGGCCCCCACTTTTCCACCTCCTACAAAACTTTTCACGTAAAACTTTTCCCATCCTTACTCCACATGGCTCCGCAACCTTGTTCCTCAATTAATTCCTCGGCTCACTCCCTCTTTGTCAATTTCTTCAAGCTGAAACTTTTCAGCATCACAAAAGCCAGCAGCTCTCCGCTCATAAATGCATAGCCTCACTATTTTAATATAACCCCATCTCTTGGCAGCTTAAGCTCCCACCCATTTCTTTCTTCTTTTAATTCCCGCATGCCATCGAAACGCCTAGACCTCTTTCTTCCTTCAATTCCCATGCGGCCCGCACTACAACTCAAACTCTCTCACGAACTCACCCAGCGCCAACTTCTCTCCACAAACAAATCACGTGGTCCCCACTTCTCTTAAAACTCCATGCGACTTTTCGGCACTGCCTAGGTTCCCAAATCCATCATACTAAAAAACCCAAAGATCCTCCAACGAGGCACGGCCTAAGCAGCCTCCTGGATCTCTTCTCTCTCCTTCTCTCTTTCCCTTTCTTTCCTCTCCAAACAGCAGCCATTCCCTTTTCCTTGTTCTTCCTCTTCTCCATAAACCTCAACCCTCTTCTCCACAAAATCTTTTTCTCCTGCTTTTGATCCCTACTCCAAGCCTATTGGAAGAAAGATTCAGAGCTTCATGATGAAAATTTCAGCGAAAAACTTTCCCATGGCCGGCTAATTATCTCATTCTTAGAAGATCCCTATAATCTTGATTTAACAATATTTTTTATATTTTTCATCTTTTATATTTTTTTAATATGCAATAAAGATTGCTTTTTTTTGCTATATTTTTATCTTTATTGTTTTACATGAAATTTTAATCTGGAGTAGTTGATGATCCTTAGGATGAGCCGTGATCTATGGATATGGTTCATGCTCTTAGAATAAATTATCTTTAGATTAATTTTTTTATTATATCTAAATAATTTTGACTAGCCTATAACTTTAAGAAATGGATTATGATCCAAGGATATAGACTGTGCTCTTTAAGATATGTTATATCTTTATTGATTAGATACCATGCAGAAGTATATTAAAAAGGATACCAGTTATCTAACAAGAGAGTAGTTAAGAACTTGAGAATCCATCTTCATATTTAATTTTAATTTTTAATTAAATTATTTATTTACTTGCTTTTTTAATTAATTCATGTTGTTTTTTAATTAATCTTTATAATACTTTTAATTTAAATCCAAATCGCTCAAATGCAATTAACACGATTTCTGTGGATACAATCTTGAATCATCCTAGCTATAGTAGTAAGTTAATTTTTATTTTTAACTGCCTATGACAGCGATCAAATTTTGGCATTATTTCTAGAGATTATGGCATAGTTGCTTTTGAGTCTATAAAAAAAAATAAAAAATCAAAAATAATATAATCAAAATATCAAAAAAATCAAAATAAAAAAGTAATAAATATAAAAATTTCTCATGAAAATTATTTTTTTTTTTTACACGAACATTGCATAAGCTATTTAGGACATTAGAGACCTAATTACAAAACCTAACAAGTAAAACCAACTTAACTTGGATATCTTGATATCTTGCATAGCATCTTCATGAACCACTTTAAGGGTACTTAATCCAATTAAATAAGATAAGATGAGAATTTCATCATTCTTCCTTAGTCCAAAATTTATCCTTGATTCTCATTAACCTAAGTCTTTAACCTAAAATCAATTAGACGTTAACCCTTAAGAAACTCGAGCTCACTAGGATAAGAAACTCTAAGAGTTGGATAGGATTAGGGTTAGTTAGTTTGACTGGTGTCTAAGACAAGTAGTTTAGGGATCACATCTCGAAGAAAGGTGATTACTTAATTGATTCTATTTGCTTATCTGGCCAACTTAGTTGGTATCTAAGGAAAGCAATGAGGGGATCCCTACCAATCTTACACTTACTTGACTAGTTGAGTGGCTAATCTTTTACTTAAAGAGCTTGAAGGTGATTTTAGTAGTTAGGAGCTATCTAGATCTAGAATTATTCTTTATTAGGATTGATTGCATAACTTGATTGTTAACCCACAAACATTAAAATCTAGTAAAACCCATTTATGTATTCCTTAGATTTAGGACTCTCTAAGTTCTCATCTTTAGAATTTCTTTCATCATTTTCTCTCATTTAAAAAAATCTAAAAATCAAAAAAAAATCTATAAAAAGCTTAAATTTGTATTCAATCATAATAGCAATATGGATGCACCCATTGAAGTTGGACCTTTTTGCCAATTAAGGAAATATGTTACTCCTTTTCTTACACTTATGACCCCTATACACCCAAATATGAACCTAATAGAGATGAAATCTATGAGGTTAGAAACCCCAAAGACATCCACAATAAAGTAGATGAGTTGTCCCTAAAATTTAACCATTTATTAAATATGAGACACTTTCCCTGTCTTATCTTTGCATATATGTAATATATGTTCGAGTCCCAACCACTTGGTTAGTGAATGTCTAGCCGCATATCAATCATGGGAGTTTGCGCATGAGCAAATTTACCAAACCCAAATTCAGACTGCTTATTACGATTCTTTTTGCAATATGTACAATCTAGGTTAGGGGAACTATCCAAATTTTTTAGGGATACCATAACCAATAATTGACTATGAACCTAGCTATATATCTAGAAGAAATTTATATAGCATACGACTATCATAATGTTCAACAACCCTCTTCAAATGCCTATAGTTTGGTATTTAAAGAGAAAGTTTTATGCATGTTAGAAGGGCTAGAAATGAATACCCAAATCCTTTACTCCCACACACAATCAATAACTAAGCTCGAGATCTAAGTCAGCCAGCTAACCACTATATTTAATAGTTGGAAGAAGGAAGAATTATCTAGTTAGCCCATAAGTAATCCGATGAGGTAATATATAGCTGAGAGCTCCAAAACCTATGAAACCTTTCCAGAGCATACCCAAGCAATGATACTTAGGAATTAAAAAATCATCGAACAGCTTAATACACAAACTAAAAATTATTTTAAAGTAAATGTATCTAAAGAAGTAATAAAGGAAGCTACTCCTAGAATTATTTCTCAAGATCTAGTGTATACATGTTGAGATCCTTTTGGGATGAACGATTTTAATATAGATACATATATTGAAAATATGAACACATTATTAGAGCCACCAAATTTTAGCACCACTCTCCAATGGGCTGAGAAATATGAATCAATACATGTTTCGATAGTTTTCTCTTTAGAATCACCAACTTCTTCAAAACTAAAGCTGTCCTTGGTCGCACATGAGTATGCATGTTTAGAATCGAGTGACACTCTTTCAGTACTTATTGCATTAGACTTAATTCTTAATCCAAAAATTTAATTTACAAGCATATTAGAAGAATAAATTAAAAAAATTCTCAATAAATAAGGGTT
Source organism: Cocos nucifera (assembly GCA_006176705.1). Taxonomy (NCBI): domain Eukaryota; kingdom Viridiplantae; phylum Streptophyta; class Magnoliopsida; order Arecales; family Arecaceae; genus Cocos; species Cocos nucifera. The sequence goes on along the minus strand of QRFJ01004760.1, from coordinate 49,163 downwards.
TGAGAATAGAGTCATAAATCATTTTTTTAAAATTAAAAAGATAAAACTGACTAAGAATGGGGATGTGAACTACTTTCTAAAGATTGGCAATAAAATACTAAAATTTATCAGTAATTGGATTGCAAGCCATCTTTCTAAGATTGGCAATCCAAATCCATTGAAATTTGTCAATCCAATATTTAATACAGGATAAGCAGAATCATTTAGTGTCTAAAGATCTTAAATTTAGTGTTTGTTGGGAGGCAACCAAGCATTTTATCTTTAAAATTTTTAGTATTTTATTTTGTAAGAATCTAATAAAGATGATTAGCCTAGTTGAGAGGAGCACATCATCAACATCCTACAAGAATTTGATGGAATATAATAAAGAACCTACAAACAATAATAAATTAGGTGGTATCCCTCCATAAATATTTTTGTTCCTCTTCTTCCATTGGCTACAATGGAAATTAAGTTGGAGGGGATACCTAATTTTATATTTGAGTAAGCCCTCATGTATGATTTGAAATAATTAGCTTTATGTATCCAAACTTTATTTTGATTAAGAGTTAATTAGACATCCTAATCAATATATGATTAATGATCTAAATAATTCTAGAGATACTGAGAAGTAAATTATTAAGAAAATTCAATGAATAGTAGGATTTAGACCAGGCCAAATTTTAAGAGTGATTTTAAAATCTTTTTCTTATTGATCTCAATGAAGAATCTGCTTCATAAGAGTTGGATAGAAAGGTCGAGATATGCAAAAAATCCTCTTAAAATCTACTTTTCCTTGCTCTTTATAAAAAAAGAAAAAAAAGATACATTATTTTCCTACCCAGTAACCGGGTCTCGTTGGCTAAGTAAGCAATGATATTTACATCAAAAGTGAATAATATGAATTTAAAAAAAATAGCATTATCTTACTGAGTAACTGGATCCCTTTACCTAAGTAAGCGTTGTAGTTCACATCAAAAGATGAGGATGCAAGAAAGAAAAGAAAAAAATAGTAGATAATAAGGGGACTAAATTGTAAGAAGATAATAAACCCAACCTACATTAAGTTAGAGGATTTAAAGAGTAAAGTGAGGAGTTGGTAAAAAAGAATCTCTAAAAATTTTTATGGCTAATACTCAACCACTAATTGGGACCAATTACTAATCCGATGACGTATCTCTTTAATAGTTTGATCAGATATCAGTTATTTTTAAAAATACTTAGGCTAACTTTTAATTCAAGGTTGAGTCAATACATATTGCTAATTTATTTGTTTTACTCGAGGACGAGTAAAGTTCAAGTTAGAAATATTATAAACACTTAAATTAAATTACTAAAGGTATATTTTTTTATTTAATTATTTTTTATTTATTAAAAATTTGATATTTTCTAATTTATTTATAGATAATTAATAAATTATATTTAATTAATTATGTAATAAGGATATATGAAAGAACAGCAGCATCAATCACTGGAATATGCTGCATGCGAAAGAAAAAGAAGGACACGTGGAACGTATCAAATGGACCTATACGGCATGGCATAAATCAGCAACCCACAGCAAAGAAGAAAAGGGACTCACACTGTAATAACATAAAAGAAACAGACTTAGGATGCATGAAGGACTCACGCAAACATGCGGAAAGGCCAGAAGCGTTCTTCACCTCTTCGCCACGATCCTTCTTATTTTATCTTTTAACTCATGGAAAATCTTTTCTCAAACTCTCCCACACAATAAATACTCCAAAATTCCTATATCTTTCCCACTCCTCTTTCTTATTAAATTTCCATATGGCCCCCACTTTCCCACCTCCTACAAAACTTTTCACGTAAAACTCTTTCCATCCTTGCTCCACATGGCCCCATAACCTTCCTCCCCAGTTAATTCCTTGGGCTCACTCCCTCTCTCTCAATTTCTTCAAGCTGAAATTTTTTAGCATCCACAAAAGCCAGCAGCTCTCCTCTCATAAATGCATGGCCCCTACTATTTTAATATAACTCCATCTCTTGGCAGCTTAAACCGCCACCCATTTCTTTCTTCTTTTAATTCCCGTATGCCTTCAAAACACCCAGACCTCTTTCTTCCTTCAATTATCACACGGCCCGCACTACAACTCAAATTCTCTCACGAACTCGCCCAGCGCCTACGCCTCTCCACAAACAAATCACATGGCCCCGCTTCACTTAAAACTCCACGCAACTTTCCACCGCTGCCCAAGTTCCCTAATCCTTCACGCTAAAAACTCCGAGCGCCGCACAACTCCTCCGAGCACCTATAAATAAAGCCCCAAAGATCCTCCAGCAAGCCACAGCTTAAGCGGCCTCTCAGGTCTCTTCTCTCTCTCCCTACCTCCCTCCCTCCCTCTCTCTTACTTTCTTTTCCAAACAGCAATCATACTCTCTTTCTTCTTTTTTTCTCTTCTCTATAAATCTCAACCCTCTTCTCCACAAAATTCTTTCCTTCTACTCTTATCCCTGCTCCAAGCCTATTGGAAGAAAGATTTAGAGCTCCAGGATGAAAATTTCAGCAAGAGCTTCCCCATGGCCAGCTAATCATCTCATTCTCATGAGATCCCTATAATCTTGATTTAACAATATTTTTTTATATTTTTCATCTTTTATATTTTTTTAATATGCAATAAAAATTACTTTTTTTTCTATATCTTTTATATTTTAATTTTTTTACATGAAATTTTAATTGAGAATAGTTTATAACCCTTGGAATGAACCGTGATCTATGGATATGGTTCGTACTCTTAGGATAGATTATATTTAGATTAATTATTTTTATTATATCTAAATAATTTTGATTAGCCTATAATTTTAAGAAACGAACTGTGATCCAAAAGTACAGACCGTGCTCTCTAAAATATGTTATATCTTTATTGATTAGATATAAATCAGAAGTATATTAAAAAGGATACTAGCTATCTAACAAGAGAACAATTGAGATCCTAAGAATCCACCTTCATATTTAATTCAATTTTTAATTAAATTATTTATTTACTTATTTTTTTAATTAATTCAAGTAGTTTTTTAATTAATCTTTATTCTACTTTAAATTTAAATCTAAATCGCTCAAACATAATTAATACAATCCCTATGAATACAATCTTGACTCATCCTAGCTATAATAATGAGTTAATTTTATTTTTGACCACTTACAATAGCGATCAGCAAGGATCATCATATGCCTGGTCTAGGGTGATTCATAGGTGGGTGGTCCTGATTGATGCACGATCGAAAGACTGCACTAATTCCCAATCAAGATCCAATGGTTGATGAAGCTCTCGACTTGACTCAAACTTCTCCAAAGCCCCTGCACATGATCTAGTGGCCCAAATTCTTCTAATCACATGATCCAATGGCTAGATTTTAATCTAATTTGATCTAGGCTTTTAACAATAATTTTTAGGTAATTTTTGAGTCGTTCAATGCTGATTCGACCAATGGAATATAATTTTTTTATGTTAACAGCAAATGGTGCTCTCTTGATAGTTTTAATCCTAAATCTGATCAAATTCCTCATAGACATCCCTCCATCCTATAAATAAGCATCCAGGCTGACAAAAATAGAGTGTCATCTTTTGAGAGGGGTATGGTATAGGGTAGGCTGCAGACTTCGATTGAAGGATGCTTCGAAGCAACAGATACTGAGAAGAAGAGCCTATCTCCTACGCCATCTTCATACCTACCCCAATCTAAGATCAAGATCAGATCCAAAGAGAAAGAAAAAGAAAAAGCTCAGCATGCTCTAAGGAGTTTGATGGAAGAAGGAAAGGTCATCAACCATCTTCCCAACGAGACTGCGCCAATTGACTTCAATCATTTATTATAATTTTTATTTACTTTTTATATTATTTTTAAATTTTTATATTTAAATTCTAAATTTTAATTTTAATTAATGTAAAAGTTATTTTCATGCTCTTTATTTTTATTATAAGTTTAATTTTATTGCAATTAGAAGCTAAGACCTAAATAATAGATCTTCGTACCAAAATTATTTTTATACATTTTTAATTTCTATTTTGTGACTTCAATTTTATTTTAAAAATCTTTTTTATAAAAATAAAAAAATTTAAATTAAAGTACTATCTTCTTCGTGGATTCGATCTGACTCACTATTTTCTACATATTTTATAATTATTTAAGAAGTTAGAATTAAACTGATAAATACGGTGTCCTAATCCTGAAAGCTTCGAGGTTGCTGGCTCAGAAGCTTCTACATAACCTCCTCCACATGCGCATCGCTCCAAGTCTAGGATATCAAGACTGTGAGGATGCCGAAGAGTATCGAGCTACTAGAGGATCAAAGCTATGGCCGAAATCTATGACCTGACTGCTACTTATCCCTCTGATGACCCTGAGCCATCCCTCAAGGTCAACAAGGGGTTGAGTGGATAGTCATCATGGTATCGTGCAATAACGAACTCCACGTAATCTGCCTACATAGTTCAAAAATACAGTAGTTCTCATATACATTTTAGATCCTATAACAACTTAATAAATATATTTTAAAATTCTTATAGCTATCTATTACGACCTAGAATCTAGGTAATCACCAATCCTCCTAGACTGGTATGTAGCCTCATATAACTACAACTGGCCTGATGGATGATCCATCTATCATATCTACAATAAGTAAATAATAAAAATAAATAAAATAAAATATATATATATAAGAGTTTTAACATACAGTAAAATCGAAGAATTTTGGTATAGATTTCTTACCAGTCTGTTAGCCATAATATGTGCCGATGGAGCCACTTGTATGCCTGATCAACTCCTACTGGGCGATTTGATTCTACCAGGCCCTTTACCATTTATTGGAGTACTCCTTACTACTCCACTAGTCGTAGAGGGCCTTTCATACATTCGCTTGCATCCAATGATCCTTGTAGGACCTCCAGTTTGAGAATCGAAATGCTCAATAGTAGATTATCAAAGGCTGTACAGATCATCCCGAAACCTCCACGTGGCCACCTCCTCGAAGGTCTGATGGCCAACCTCCTCATACTCAGGGATTGCAAATCGATTGTACTTTTGCAAGTAGAAGCAATTGTTATTAATAAATAGAATATAAATCTACAATGAATTTAAAAATTAAATATTTTTGACTTATCCAAAACATGTCCTAGGCTACATCATGAGCTACAGACGGCTAGTTGGAGAACTCATTTAACGGCCTCGGCATCAAGCATCGAATGATATTGGTAACCACATGAGATACTCTAGCTCTCTAAATATGCTGTAAAATTAATTTTAAAAAATAAATATTAACATTAGAATGGCTAAATTCTAAATATATTAATTAAAGTTGTAGTACTTATGCTCAACTTTAAATGTGGATGAGCTCTCTATCCTCTGACCGAGTCAAAGGTATCATAAGTCGAGTGGATCCTTAACCATGACTCTGTGTCTAAGAGCCGATCATTGCTACGTGTGACTATGGGATCACTAATGACCTCCTATCATCCAAACCTAAGGCAAAATATCTAATATAAAAATATTATATTAGTTAGTAAAGAATAAAATAATATAAATGAGAATATCTAAAGTATTAGATTTACCATCTAGTATGAGAGGTATGGAACCATGCGAGTTAGCCGCATGATCACTCTCTCTTCAAGAGCTTTGTCCTTGGCTAGAATGGCTCCAACCTCTAAAAGACATGATCTATAATATTTAAAAATAAAAATAAATAAATTTATTAAATTAATTATATAATTATGGATAACAATGCAAGATTTAAAATGACATATTTTGTTGGCCAATAAAGCTTATATGAAATAAGTTCTCGATAAAAATAAAAATCAAAGCAAGCAAATAAACTAAAAATTGGTCTAAACAAAATATCCATCAAAACATAACAAGATGATCAAAATTTAAATCATGTATAACAAAAATTGTTAGTTAGCATCTACAATATATCAGTCTACAATAAATCATGTCCTCATCCAGTAGTACATGATAATGTATTAGTCTGCTAGTTTCTTGATTTAGGCATTGTTTGATTCTTATCCAATAGTATATGATAATCTCAGTACATAAAATATGAAAAAGGCTCAGATTTGCCATTAGAAAATAAGGCATTACAAGTTTCTCTGCACTTTTAACCATGAGATGGCTGCAAGTGATTGTCTACGATGTAACAGACCATCCAAGCTTGCCTTGCAACTATGTAATAAGAACAAAAATGCATCATCTCCATTTAGCTGCATCTTGTTAGATATATGTGCCCTAGAAGTCAGAATTGGTTGACACTTTTAATACACTTCTAGAGACAAAATTATAATTTTGACTATTATCAATAAAATAGGTTACTTTCTATCACATATGTGTATTTAGTATCTGTGATACATCCTTTGAGTTAATGGTAATGATAATTCATATTTTTAAGAGTTGAAAATTTAAAACATGAATAATCATTATTAACTCATAAAATGCTTCCGACCATAGGATCATCACAAGGATGGTGATTAATCCAAAAAGTTGGTGTACAATCGCTTCTCTTTAGTAGATGAGTCTTGAGTCTACGGTGTGGAGACATCAGAGCGAGAGTACAGGTACTCGTTAGAGAAATGAGGGCACTGAGCGTGACCACCTCGAGTAGTCATTAGGAAGTCTACCTTCTCGTCAATGACTGACTCGATGCTGCAGTAGTGTGTCTGGTTCTTTGACCTGAGATGCATCGGCAGTTCACCTTGAGGGTGTTATAGTTTGACTACACCATTACTCGATCTCCTAGCCATATGGAACCCTGAGGTGTATGTTGGCTATAGCATGTTCATTGTAGGAACTGGATTGCATCAAGATGGAATCTATCTACCTCGGTGGTAGAGGAGCAGCCCTATGATGATCATGAGAATCAAGTCCAGAAGCCCATGGCCATGGCAGAGTGAAATAATAGAAAGAGTTTCTATTTAGATTTTCACATTGGACTCGAATCGAATGATTACATCATATGACAGAGAGACTAGGGTTTGACGAGTTCACCTTAACCCTAATCTGATCGGGGCTCAAGATAGAAGAACTTAATCACACAGGTAGCTGCACCAAGAGGTTCGCATTCAGCTCTGATGGGTTGCCACCATATACTGCTAGGTGTCACTGGTGGATTTTGGGAGCAATTAGAATGATTTAGATGATCGATCATTCTAGCTGTTCGAATCAGAAGAGTTCTGATCCATCGAAAGGAGTTTCGATGATGTCGATGATAGAGATCATGACATATCCCATTACCATACAGAACTGAACCTAACTGGGTCACACAAACAAGGGTTTGAATCTGGTGATCATCAATTGAACTGATCTAGTTCAATTGATCTGAATGAGATTCAATTAGGTTCAAGGAAAATCGTGCTAGCACTCGATTGAACCTAACGTTCTTCTTTTACTATCATAAATAAGTTGTCCTGACTGAGCCAAAGGAGTTTGTGCTCAATCAGAGGCCTTCATATGGTCTGACTGGAGGTTGTCCAAGTCAGAAAATAGGTTGTCTTATTTTTTGTAAGACATTACCTGCCATTTTTGGTCACCTGCCATTTCTTCGTTCCTTTGACTTTGGTCAAAAGTCTGACCTTTGACTGGTCAAATATTGACCATTGATACTTTGACTTTTGACCACATGTCATGCACCTATTGGAGAGCTGGTGGGGGCCTGTCCCCCTGCCAGAACCTGGCAAGGAGGAGGGCGCACGCCAAGGGTGGCGTGCGCCCAAGTTGGAGGCGCCCTAGGAGTCCTTGTTGGACAAGGACTCCATCTCCCTTTTTGGATTCCAATTAGAGTTCTCCTAAGAATCCAAGTTTGACTGGTCTTAGGCACCCTCTAAGGAGGAATCCAGGGACTCTATTTCCCACCAATCAGATTTAGATCTGATTTCACAAAAGGTTGTGATTGGTTGGGAAGAAGAGGAGTTGGATCATGCATAGTCTATAAATAAGACCCTGCGCCCAACTCAAAAGCAATTAAAAAATTCCACGCCCCAAGGCTGCCTCTCCCTCTCCTTCCTCCATGCCAAGTCCATCTTCTCCCTCTCCTCTCCACACGTCCAAAAGTGGAGTTTTGGGATCTTAGTTGGTGCAATCCAGATCAAGAGAAAGGCGATCAGAAAGCTAGAAGGCTGCGCTGCTGCAAAGGACGACTGCTGATCTTCAAAAGGAGTTTTGAAGATCCTCCAGATCAGATCCAGATCTGATTTTTGGAGACATGATAGAGAAGAAGAGGATCTCTAGATCCAACCCTGAGTGGATACCGGTAGAGGCCAGGCACTTGCGTGGCTAGATCCAGAACCTTCCGCTGCTACAACAGGATCATCAACAGGGTAATAGGATTACCCTACATCAAGGTAAATTAAATTTGATTTAATTTATCTAAATTTTATTTTAATTATTAAAATAATAAGAATTAGATCTAAAACATTTTCAAGATCTGATTAGATCAAAGAGAAAAAATTTTGAAATATATCTCTTGATCTGATCAGATCTGAACGAACCTGGATCCGGGAAATCAGGATTTTCCTTCAACTGGTATCAGAGCCAAGGTTCTAAAAGTATTTAGATCTAATTTTAAATTTATTTTAATTAGAAAATAAGTGATTTTCAGATGTCACATGAGATGTGATCAGATCTGAAATCAGAAAAAATTAAAATTAAAATGATTTGGATCTAAGATTAGAAAATATGCATGACTAGTTCTAAAATAGAATAGTTCTATAGAATAGTCTTGCATGTTTTGATTTAATTCTGATTAAATCATATTTTAGATCTATTTATTTACTATTTTTGATATTATAAGTTATTATAATAACATCTAAAAAATAGCAAATAAAAAATTATTTAATTTTAAATATCATATGAGATATGATTGATGCATGTCTAGACTAGTTGTAGAATAGTTCTACATAATTGTCTAGATTAGAATTTATTTTGATTAGATCAATTTAAATCTAATTTTTTAGATTATTATGAGATAATTTAGATCTGAAAAAATATGCATGATTCGATACATGAGATGTATGCAAAATATGCCATGATTAGATCTAATTTGTATATGAGATATATGATATAGATCTAAAACTGTTTTGTAGTATTGCATGTTCCTGATTAAGGCGTTCCTCTTGGCCGTCCGGTCATAAGAACGAAGAAGGGTTTTAAAGGCCCTCTCTTCCCATTCGATGGGGTGTTCTTATGATGTGTAGGGGTGCTGCGTGCGTTCGTCCTTAATCAGAAACCCAAAACTTACTTTCTGCAAAACCCTAGATCCTGAAACCCTAGGATTTATTGTGCATATTTTGTTTATGAACCCTACTTAATTAAGAATTAAGTTTATGGAATATTAATTAGGTCTAAAATTGAGAATTTTCAGATCTAAGACATATTCATAATACTGGGTTCGGGCTTGGGTAGCTCAATTAGGTCTAAGCGGTTGATCAAACCGAATCAAGAGTTGGTTAGATGGGATCAACAATGCTTAAATTGACCAGCCTAATAGGATTAAGTCTGGGTCAAGATCGAGTCACGATCAAGCAAGGACCTAATTAGGCTCAGAGGTTAGAGTCTGGATTGTAGGCTAACCCAATTGGTTCTGACTCAACAATTTGGTGTCTAAGGTAAGTTTGGCACATACGACCGACTGGTTTTTAATTGGAAGCTACTCGACCTGAATGCGTTCTTTTGTACGAGTTAATGGCATATTCCTTCCACCGGTCTCACTTACCTGGCCATATCTGTTGACACAGTTCTGATCTGAGGTGGTCAATAATCCGAGCTAACCCATGCCACTAGGTTAGTCATAATTGTTATGACTAAGCCAAGTCTAGTTTAATGAGACCTGAATCAATTCTCCCTAAGAAAAGATTAAGTCTGAGGTCTTCCACCATTGTAGATGTGCGGGCCCTTCCCGGGGTTGATTGTTCTCGGCTGGATACAGTGGCTCAGTTGCACCGGGAAGATGCAACCATGTCTATTAGGCATTGGATGCTATGGGCTGGAGGATGAGTTGGGCTCAATTTATTTGGATACGGTGAGAGACTCAATTAGGAACCCAGTCTATGCAAATGGTGGGTCTGACTTAACTAAGGA
>QRFJ01004760.1:0-38101 GCA_006176705.1 Cocos nucifera | reverse complement strand
ACTGAGCGTGACCACCTTGAGTAGTCATTAGGGAGTCTACCTTCTCATAATGACTAAATCGATGCTGTAGTAGTGTGTCTGGTTCTTTGACCTTAGGTGCATCGGCAATTCACCTAAGGTGTTATAGTTTGACTACAATTATTCGATCTCCTAGCATTAACCCTGAGGTATATGTTGCTATAGCATGTTCATTTAGAACTGGATTGCATCAAGATGGAATCTATCTACCTCGGTGGTAGAGGAGCACCCTATGAAGATCATGAGAATCAAGTCCAGAAGCCCATGGCCATGGCAGAGTGAAATAATAGAAAGAGTTTCTATTTAGATTTTTACATCGGACTCGAATCGAATGATTACATCATATGATAGAAACTAGGGTTTGACGAGTTTACCTTAACCCTAATCGGATCAGGGCTCAAGATAGAAGAACTTAATCACACAGGTAGCTACACCAAGAGGTTCGCATTCAGCTCTAATGGGTTGCCACCATATACTGCTAGGTGTCACTGGTGGATTTTGGGAATAATTAGAATGATTTAGATGATCGATCATTCTAACTGTTCGAATCAGAAGAGTTCTGATCCATCGAAAGAAGTTTCGATGATGTCATGATAGAGATCATGACATATCCCATTACCATACAGAACGAACCTAACTGGGTCACACAAATAAGGGTTTAATTTGGTGATCATTAATTGAACTGATCTAGTTCAATTGATCTGATGAGATTCAATTAGGTTCAAGGAAATCGTGCTAGCACTCGATTGACCTCATTCTTCTTTGCTATCATAAATAAGTTGTCCTGACTGAGCCAAAGGTTTGTGCTCAATTAGGGCCTTCATATGGTCTGACTGGAGGTTGTCCAAGTCAAAATGGTTGTCTTATTTGTAAGACATTACCTACCATTTTGGTCACCTCCATTTCTTGTTCTTGATTTGATCAAAAGTCTATCTTTGACTGGTCAAATGTTGACCATTGACACTTTGACTTCTATCCATGTGTCACACACCTATTGAAGAGCTGGTGGGGGCCTGTCCCCCTACCAGAACCTAGCAAGGAAGAGGGCGCACTCCACCCTTGGCGTGTGCCCAAGTTGGAGGCGCCTAGGAGTCCTTGTTGGATAGGGACTCCATCTCCTTTTTGGATTTCAATTAGAGTTCTCCTAAGAACCAAATTTGACTGGTCTTAGGCACCCTCTAAGGAGGACTCCAGGGGACTCTATTCCCATAAATCAGATTTAGATCTAATTTCACAAAGAGTTGTGATTGGTTGGAAAGAAGAGGAGTTGGATCATGCTTAGTCTATAAATAAGACCCTGCGCCCAACTCAAAATGAGATTGAATCACAATTCCCCACTCCCCAAGGCTGCCTCTCCCCTCTTCCTCCATGCCAAACCCATCTTCTCCCTCTCCTCTTCACATCCAAAAGAGTTTTGGAGCTTGGTTGGTGCGATCCAGATCAAAGAAAGGCGACTGAAAGCTAGAAGGCTGCACTGCTGCATAGGACAACTGCTGATCTTCGAAAAGAGTTTTGAAGATCCTCCAGATTAGATCCAGATCTGATTTTTGGAGACGTGATGGAGAAAAAGAGGATCTCCAGATTTAGCCTAAGTGGATACCGATAGAGACCAGATACTTGCATGGCTAGATCCAGAACCTTCCGCTGCTTATAGGATCATCAACGGGTAATAAGATTACCCACTTCAAGGTAAATTAAATCTGATTTAATTTATCTAATTTTATTTTAAATTTATAAATAATATAATTAGATCTAAAATATCTTAGATCTGATCTAGATCAAAGAATTTTTTTTTTTAAAATATATCTTTTGATCTGATCAGATCTGAACGAACCTAGTCCAGAAAATCAGGATTTTTCTTCAACTAGTATCAGAGCCAGGTTCTAAAAGTGTTTAGATCTAATTTTAAATTTATTTTAATTAAAAAATAAGTAATTTTAGATGTCACATGAGATGTGATCAGATCTAAAATCAGAAAAAATTAAAATTAAATGATTTGGATCTAAGATTAGAAAATATGCATGACTAGTTCTAAAATAGAATAGTTCTATAGAATAGTCTTGCATGTTTTCAATTTAATTTGATTAAATCATATTTTAGATCTATTTATTTATTATTTTTTGATATTATAATTATTATAATAACATCTAAAAAATAGTAAATAAAAATTATTTAATTTTAAATATCATATGAGATATGATTGATGCATGTCTAGACTAGTTGTAGAATAGTTCTACATAATTGTCTAGATTAGAATTTATTTTGATTAGAGATCAATTTAAATCTAATTTTTTAGATTATTATGAGATAATTTAGATCTGAAAATATGCATGATTCGATACATGAGATGTATGCAAAATATGCCATGATTAGATCTAATTTGTATATGAGATATATGATATAGATCTAAAACTGTTTTGTAGTATTACATGTTCCTGATTAAGGCGTTCCTCTTGGCCGTCCGGTCATAAGAACGAAGAAGGGTTTAAAGGCCCTCTCTTCCCATTCGATGGGGTGTTCTTATGATGTGTAGGGGTGCTGCGTGTTCGTCCTTAATCAGAAACCCAAAACTTACTTTCTGCAAAACCCTAGATCCTGAAACCCTAGGATTTATTGTGCATATTTTGTTTATGAACCCTACTTAATTAAGAATTAAGATTTATGGAAATATTAATTAGGTCTAAAATTGAGAATTTTAGATCTAAGACATATTCATAATACTGGGTTCGGGCTTGGGTAGCTCAATTAGGTCTAAGCGGTTGATCAAACCGAATCAAGAGTTGGTTAGATGGGATCAACAATGCTTAAATTGACCAGCCTAATAGGATTAAGTCTGGGTCAAGATCGAGTCACGATCAAGCAAGACCTAATTAGGCTCAGAGGTTAGAGTCTGGATTGTAGGCTAACCCAATTGGTTCTGACTCAACAATTTGGTGTCTAAGGTAAGTTTGGCACATACGACCGACTGGTTTTTAATTGGAAGCTACTCGACCTGAATGCATTCTTGTACGAGTTAATGGCATATTCCTTCCACCGATCTCACTTACCTGGCCATATCTGTTGACACAGTTCTGATCTGAGGTGGTCAATAATCCGAGCTAACCCATGCCACTAGGTTAGTCATAATTGTTATGACTAAGCCAAGTCTAGTTTAATGAGACCTGAATCAATTCTCCCTAAGAAAAGATTAAGTCTGAGGTCTTCCACCATTGTAGATGTGCGGGCCCTTCCCGGGGTTGATTGTTCTCGGCTGGATACAGTGGCTCAGTTGCACCGGAAAGATGCAACCATGTCTATTAGGCATTGGATGCTATGGGCTGGAGGATGAGTTGGGCTCAATATTTTGGATACGGTGAGAGACTCCAATTAGGAACCCAGTCTATGCAAATGGTGGGTCTGACTTAACTAAGGAGTGGATCAATATTCCGGATACGGTGAGATTCATGAATTAGAGACCAAGTTTGGGTGCACCATGATTAGAGAATCATTGAACAAGAGTTGTTCACTCATTGGCTAACCCATCACCAATAACTGTTAGGTGAGGTGATGAGTCAGTTGGTGAGACCGCACCACCCACTAGAAATCATTAATCATGGAGATTTTCGCATCTCTACAGAGGGAGTGTAGGGATCCAAGAAAATAGTGGGAGCTAATTTGTTTAAAAATAAAATCCCTAAATAAATTGGTCAAGTCATAAATTACAGTATCTAACTAGAATCTTTGACTCTCTACAGGAAAATGTCTGCGTCCAACCCATTGGCACGTATCCTGGACACACATAGACTGACTGGACCCAATTATAAAGATTGGCTCAGGAACTACAAAATTATTTTGGGTTCGAGAAGTTAACCCATGTTTTGGACCAGGACCCTCCCACCTTACCAGCCCGTCCATCCACTGAACAGAGAGCGTCTCTGGAAAAAATGGATAGACGAAGATAATAAGGCCAGATATTACATGTTGGGCTCGATGTCTGATGAGCTCCAGCGCCAACATGAAGATATCGGGACTGCTCGCCAAATGTTGGCTCACCTGCAGGAGATGTTTGGTGAACAGAGTCGCGCAGCCAAATATCAAGTCACGAAATGACTTTTTAAGGCTAAGATGCGTGATGGGCAGTCAGTCCAAGATCACTGTCTGACAATGATCAAGGACATGGAAGAGCTTGAGAAGCTCGGTGTGAAGTTAGACTTGGACCTGCAGAATGATATTATTCTGCAATCCTTGACTGATGCATATGGGCAATTCATCATGAATTACCACATGCATAAACTTCAAAATTCCTTGGCCGAATTAATGAATATGCTGGTTACCGCTGAGCTTTCTATGAAAGGTTCTAAAGGCTCAGTTCTTGCTATGGAACGGACTTCTTCCAAAAGAAAGTCTTATGGAAAGAAAAAGAAGTCTGTGAAAAAGCAAAAGGTGGAAGGATCAAAGAAGAAGAAGGCAGAGCCGAAGAAGAAAGGCCGATGGCAAAGGAAAGTGTTTCCATTGCAACAGCGACGGCCATTGGAAGCGGAACTGCCCTACTTACCTGGCCACCCTGAAGAACAAGAAGGAAGGTCCTTCTGGAGGTATGCTCGTTATTGAGTCTAACCTTACGGTTTCTTCTGCATCCAGTTGGGTGCTTGACTCTGGTTCTAGTGCTCATCTGTGCACTTCTATGCAGGGTCTTGAGGATAGCAGGAGGCTGAGGGATGGAGACATGATCCTACGCATCGGTAATGGAGCAAGAGTTGCTGCAGTAGCCGTGGGAACATACCCTCTTCGATTACCATCTGGTTTAGACTTAGTTTTGAAAGACTGTTATTATGTGCCTGCAGCTAGCAGGAATTTGATTTCTGTTTCATGCTTAGCACAAGAAGGCTTATGTGATTACCTTCTTTAAGGACCATTGTAACATTCTTTATGAAAGAAATAAAATTGCAAATGGTTTCCTTATTAATGGTCTTTATCAGCTACATATTGATGTACCTGTTCTAACTATCGAGCAAAACGTGAATGCCAAACGACCTAGGGATAGTCCAAACGACAGATATCTATGGCACCTGAGATTAGGTCATATAGCAGAAGATAGGATCAACAAATTGGAGAAAAATGGGCTATTGAGTCCATTGACTTTTGAGTCATATCCAACTTGTGAATCTTGTCTTCAAGGCAAAATGACTAAACTCCCTTTTGTTGGACATGGGGAGAGGGCCACAGATCTCCTTGCCCTAGTACATACTGATGTGTGCGGCCCATTTGATGTGCCGGCTAGAGGCAATTTTGTCTACTTCATTACCTTTACCGATGATCTGTCTAGGTATGGGTATGTGTATCTTATGAGACACAAGTCTGAAGCTTTTGAAAAGTTCAAAGAATTCAGACATGAAGTAGAAAAACAAACTGGAAAACCCATTAAGGTTCTTCGATCAGATCGAGGAGGTGAATACCTTAGCCTAGAATTCCTAGACTATCTTAAGGAAAATGGCATAGTCTCTCAATGGACTCCACCAGGAACACCTCAACTCAACGGGGTTTCAGAACGGAGAAATCGGACTCTATTGGATATGGTTCGATCCATGATGAGCTTCACAGACCTCCCTGATTTTCTTTGGGGACACTCATTGTTAACTTCAATTTATCTACTGAATAGGGTTCCCTCTAAAACCGTTCCTACCACACCGTATGAGATATGGCACGGTAAGAAACCAAGTCTGAGTCATCTCAGAATTTGGGGTTGTCCGGCTCATGTCAAAAGACAACAAGCGGACAAGTTAGAGTTTAGGTCCTTTAGAGCTCGATTCATAGGATATCCTAAAGAGTCATTAGGATACTATTTCTACATTCCAGAAGACCACAATGTGATTGTGAGTCGACATGCCATCTTTCTTGAAAAATAGTTTATTCAAGATAGCGGCATTGGAAAACAGATCAAGCTTGATGAGAAAGTCTCACAAGTAGAACGAGCTAAGGACCAATTGGAACCAAATCAGGTTGAGCCAATAAGAACACTACCTCCTCCACCTCGTAGATCGGAAAGAGTTTCCCGTCCCCCTGAAAGATACTTAGGTATTATTTCAGAGGAAGTAGAGGAAAATGTTCCTCGTAGGTAATGGTGCTCATGGTGATGATCCCAAAACCTACAACGAGGCGATATCAGATATCGACTCCGAGAAATGGCTAGAGGCAATGCAGTCAGAAATTGACTCGATGCACTCAAACCAAGTCTGGACCTTGGTAGATCCACCAGAAGGTATAGTACCTATTGGGTGTAAATGGATCTTCAAGAGAAAGATTGGTGCAGATGGGAATGTGGAGACATTCAAGGCTAGACTAGTGGCAAAAGGTTATAGTCAATGCGAAGGCATTGACTATCAGGATACCTTTTTCCCCAGTGGCTATGCTAAAATCCATCCGCACATTGCTTGCCATTGCAGCCTATTTCGATTATGAAATATGGCAAATGGACGTGAAAACGGCATTCTTAAATGGATATCTTGAGGAAGATATCTATATGGAACAGCCGCTAGGTTTCACATCCAGTGATACTGATCACAAGGTTTGCAAGCTGCAAAGGTCCATATATGGACTTAAGCAAGCATCTCGGAGCTGGAACACTCATTTCAATGATGTGATCAAAAAGTTTGGTTTCATCAAAAATGAAGAGGAACCATGTGTTTTCAAAAGGGTCAGTGGGAGCGCTGTTGTCTTCCTCGTATTGTACGTGGATGACATCCTCCTTATTGGGAATGATATTCCCATGTTGACATCAGTCAAGATGTGGTTGTCCAAGGAATTCTCCATGAAAGACCTAGGTGAAGCATCCTTTATTCTAGGAATTAAGGTCTATAGGGATAGACCGAATAGGATGCTAGGACTTTCACAGAAGATGTACATAGAGGAAAGTACTAAAGAGGTTTAGTATGGAAAACTCTAAGAGGGGATTAATACCCTTCAGACATGGTATTCATCTTTCCAAGAAGATGTGCCCCAGCACACCTGAGGAAATAGAACGCATGAGCAAGATCCCTTATGCTTCTGCAATAGGGAGCCTCATGTATGCCATGCTATGTACACGACCTGATATAGCCCATGCTGTGAGTGTCACAAGCAGATATCAGTCAAATCCAGGTGAAGAACACTGGACTTCTGTGAAATGTATCCTTAAGTACTTGAGAAGAACTAAGGATATGATGTTGGTCTTTGGTAACGGAGAACTCCAAGTCCAGGGATACACAGACTCGGATTTCATGTCCGATATAGATGATCGAAAGTCGACATCTACCTTGCAGAAAGGTTACGTTGAGGTCAAGAGAGTCAACTCCGCAGATAATGTGGCAGACCAACTTACAAAGCCGTTGGGCCAGCAGAAGATCGAAGCCCACCTTGAGAAGATGGGACTTAGACTTGTAGCCAATTGGCTTTAGGACAAGTGGGAGATTGTTAGATATATGTGCCCTAGAAGCCAGAATTGGCTGACACTTGTAATACACTTCTAGGGGCAAAATTATAATTTTGACTATAATCAATAAAATGGGTTATTTTCTATCACATATGTGTATTTAGTGTCTGTGATACATCCTTTGAGTTAATGGTAATGATAATTCATATTTTCAAGAGTTGAAAATTTAAGACATGAATAATCATTATTAACTCATAAAATGCTCCCGACCATAGGATCATCACGAGGATGGTGATTGATCCGGAAGGTTGGTGTACAATCGCTTCTCTTTAGTAGATGAGTCTTGAGTCTACGGTGTGGAGACACCGGAGCGAGAAGTACAGGTACTCGTTAGAGAACGAGGGCACTGAGCGTGACCACCTCGAGTAGTCATTAGGAAGTCTACCTTCTCGTCAATGACTGACTCGATGCTGCAGTAGTGTGTCTGGTTCTTTGACCTGAGATGCATCGGCAGTTCACCTTGAGGGTGTTATAGTTTGACTACACCATTACTCGGTCTCCTAGCCATATGGAACCCTGAGGTGTATGTTGGCTATAGCATGTTCATTGTAGGAACTGGATTGCATCAAGATGGAATCTATCTACCTCGGTGGTAGAGGAGCAGCCCTATGATAATCATGAGAATCAAGTCCTGAAGCCATGGCCATGGCAGAGTGAAATAATAGAAAGAGTTTCTATTTAGATTTTCACATTGGACTCGAATCGAATGATTACATCATATGACAGAGACTAGGGTTTGACGAGTTTTACCTTAACCCTAATCTGATCGGGGCTCAAGATAGAAGAACTTAATCACACAGGTAGCTGCACCAAGAGGTTCGCATTCAGCTCTGATGGGTTGCCACCATATACTGCTAGGTGTCACTGGTGGATTTTGGGAGCAATTAGAATGATTTAGATGATCGATCATTCTAGCTGTTCGAATCAGAAGAGTTCTGATCCATCGAAAGGAGTTTTCGATGATGTCGATGATAGAGATCATGACATATCCCATTACCATACAGAACTGAACCTAACTGGGTCACACAAACAAGGGTTTGAATCTGGTGATCATCAATTGAACTAATCTAGTTCAATTGATCTGAATGAGATTCAATTAGGTTCAAGGAAATCGTGCTAGCACTCGATTGAACCTAACGTTCTTCTTTTACTATCATAAATAAGTTGTCCTGACTGAGCCAAAGGAGTTTGTGCTCAATCAGAGGCCTTCATATGGTCTGACTGGAGGTTGTCCAAGTCAGAAAGGTTGTCTTATTTGTAAGACATTACCTGCCATTTTTGGTCACCTGCCATTTCTTGTTCTTTGACTTTGGTCAAAAGTCTACCTTTGACTGGTCAAATGTTGACCATTGACCCTTTGACTTTTGACCACATGTCATGCACCTATTGGAGAGCTGGTGGGGGCCTGTCCCCCTGCCAGAACCTGGCAAGGAGGAAGGGCGCATGCCACCGGGTTGGCGTGTGCCCAAGTTGGAGGCGCCTAGGAGTCCTTGTTGGACAAGGACTCCATCTCCTTTTTGGATTCCAATTAGAGTTCTTCTAAGAACCAACTTTGACTGGTCTTAGGCGCCCTCTAAGGAGGAATCCAGGGGTCTCTATTCCCACCAATCAGATTTAGATCTGATTTCACAAAGGGTTGTGATTGGTTGGGAGGAAGAGGAGTTGGATCACGCTTAGTCTATAAATAAGACCCTGCGCCCAACTCAGATTCTATGCTAATGCAATTCAATTGAGAAACCCCACGCCCCAAGGCTGCCTCTCCCCTCCTCCTCCATGCCATAGCTTCTTCTCCCCTTGCTCTCCACGTCCAAAAGGTGTTTTGGACTTTGGTTGGTGCGATTCAGATCAAGGAAAGGCGATCAAAAGCAAGAAGGCTGCGCTGCTGCAAAAGGACGACTGCAGATCTTCAAAAGAATTTTGAAGATCCTCCAGATCAGATCCAGATCTGATTTTTGGAGGCGTGATAGAGAAGAAGAGGATCTCCAGATCCAACCCGAGTGGATACCGGTAGAGGCCAGGCGCTTGCGTGGCTAGATCCAGAACCTTCCGCTGCAATCAGGATCATCTACAGGGTAATAGGATTACCCAAATCAGGTAAATTAAATTTGATTTAATTTATCTTATTTTATTTATTAAAATAATAAGAATCAGATCTAAAACATATCAAGATCTGATTGAGATCAAGAGAAAATTTTTGAAATATATCTCTTGATCTGATCAGATCTGAACGAACCTGGACCGGGAAATCAGGATTTCTCACTTCTCTTTAGTAGATGAGTCTTGAGTCTATAGGTGTGGAGACATCGGAGCGAGAGTATAGGTACTCGTTAGAGAATGAGGGCACTGAGCGTGACCACCTCGAGTAGTCATTAGGAAGTCTACCTTCTCATCAATGACTGACTCGATGCTGTAGTGGTGTGTCTGGTTCTTTGACCTGAGATGCATCGACAGTTCACCTTGAGGGTGTTATAGTTTGACTACACCATAACTCGGTCTCCTAGCCATACGGAATCCTGAGGTGTATGTTGGCTATAGCATGTTCATTGTAGGAACTGGATTGCATCAATATGGAATCTATCTACCTCGGTGGTAGAGGAGCAGCCCTATGATGATCATGAGAATCAAGTCTAGAAGCCCATGGCCATGGTAGAGTGAAATAATAGAAAGAGTTTCTCCTTAGGTTTTCACATCGGATTTGAATCGAATGATTACATCATATGACAGAAACTAGGGTTTGGCGAGTTCACCTTAAGCCTAATCTGATCGGGGCTCAAGATAAAAAAACTTAATCACACAGGTAACTACACCAAGAGGTTCGCATTCAGCTCTGATTGGTTGCCACCGTATACTATTAGTTGTCACCAGGATTTTGGAAGCAATTAGAATGATTTAGATGATCGATCATTCTAACTATTCGAGTCAGAAGAGTTCTGATCCATCGAAAAGAGTTTCGACGATGTTGATGATAGAGATCATGACATATCCCATTACCATACAGAACTGAACCTAACTAAGTCACACAAATAAGGATTTGAGTTTGGTGATCATCAATTAAACTAATTCAATTCAATTGATCTGAATGAGGTTCAATTAGGTTCAAAAAAATCGTGCTAGCACTCGATTGAACCTAACGTTCTTCTTTTACTATCATAAATAGCTATCCTGACTGAGCCAAAGGAGTTTGTGCTCGATCAGAGGTCTTCACTTGGTCTGACTGAAGCCTGTCTAGGTCAAAAAAGATTGTCTTATTTTGTAAGACAATACCTACCATTTTTGGTCACCTGCCATTTCTCGTCCTTTGACTTTGGTCAAAAATTGACCTTTGACTAGTCAGATATTGACCATTCATATTTTGACTTTTGTCCATGTGTCGCACACCTATTGGAGAGTTGGTGGAGGCTTGTCCTCCTACCAGAACCTAGCAAGGAGGAGGGCGCAAGCCACACTTGGCGTGCGCCCAAGCTGGAGGCCCCCAGGAGTCCCTGTTGGATAGGGACTCCATCTCCTTTTTGGATTCCAAACAGACTCCCCCTAACAACCAAGTTTGACTGGTCTTAGGCACCATCTAAGGAAAAATCCAAGGGACTCTATTCCCACCAATCAGATTTAGATCTGATTTTACAAAGGGTTGTGATTGGTTGGGAAGAAGAGGAGTTGGATCATGCATAGTCTATAAATAAGACCATGCACCCAACTCAAAGAGCATTGAAAAATCCTACGGCTAAGGCTGCCTCTCCTCTCCTCCTCCATGCCAAGTCCATCTTCTCCCTCTCCTCTCCATGCCTAAAGGAGTTTGGGATCTTAGTTGGTGCAATCCAGATGAGAGAAAGGTGATAGAAAGCTAGAAGACTGTGCTGCTGCAAAGGACAACTGCTGATCTTCGAAAGGTATTTTGAAGATCCTCCAGATCTGATTTTTAGAGACATGATAGAGAAGAAGAGAATCTCCAGATCTAATCTGAGTTGATATCGGTAGAGGCCAAGTACTTGCATAGCTAGATCCAGAACCTTCCACTGCCTATAGGATCATCAATAGGTAATAGGATTACCCTACATCAAGGTAAATTAAATTTGACTTAATTTATCTAAATTTTATTTTAATTATTAGAATAATAAGAATTAGATCTAAAATATTTCAGATCTGATTTAGATCAAAGAAAAAAATTTTTGAAATATATCTCTTGATCCGATCAGATCTAAACGAATCTGGTCTGAAAAATTAGGATTTTCCTTCACATCTTGCACAGGCAGTCATCATAGCCTCTCGGAGCCCCCGACCGCCTTCTCAAGCTATAAACTAGGAATAAAAATATTTTTAAAAAAATAAAATAACTAAAAGGGAAATTCTAATTTTTCAGACCAGGTTCGTTTGGACCTAATTGGATCAAGAGATATATTTCAAAATTTTTTCTCTTTGATCCAAATCAGATCTAGGATGTTTCAGATCTGATTCTTATTATTCTAATAATTAAAATAAAATCTAGATAAATTAAATCAAATTTAATTTATCTTGATGTAAGGTAATTCTATTATCCGTTGATGATCCTATAAGCAACAGAAGGTTCTGGATCTAGCCATGCAAGTGCCTGGCCTCTACCGCTATCCACTCAGGTTGGATCTGGAGGTCCTCTTCTTCTCTATCATGTCTCCAAAAATTAGATCTGAATCTAATTTATAGGATCTTCAAAATACCTTTTGAAGATCAATAGTTATCCTTTGTAGCAGCGCAGCCTTCTAGCTTTCTATCGCCTTTCTCTCATCTGGATTGCACCAATTGAAATCCCAAACTTCTTTGGGCATGGAGTGGAGAGGGAGAAGATGAGCTTGGCATGGAGGAGGAAGAGTGAGGCAGCCTTGGGGCGTGGGAATTGTGTTCTCTCTTTGAGTTGGGTGCAGGGTCTTATTTATAGACTATGCGTGATCCAACTCCTCTTCTTCCCAACCAATCACAACTCTTTGTGAAATCAAATCTAAATTTGATTGATGGGAATAGAGTCTCTTTGTTTCATCCTTAGATGGTGCCTAACATCAGTCAAAGTTGGTTCTTAGGAGCAGTCTATTTGGAATTCAAAAAGGAGATGGAGTCCCTATCCAACAGGGACTCCTGGGCGCCTCCTGCTTGGATGCACGCCATCCTTAGCGTGCGCCCTCCTCCTTGCCAGCTTCTGATAGGAGGACAAGCCCCCACCAGCTCTCCAATAGGTGCATGACATGTGGACAGAAGTCAAAGTGTCAATGGTCAATATTTGACCAGTCAAAGGTTAACTTTCGACCAAAGTCAAAGGACGAGAAATGGTAGGTGACCAAAAATGGTAGGTATTGTCTTACAAAATAAGACAATCCTTTTCTGACCTAGACAGGCCCTAGTTAGATCAAGTGAAGGCCTCTGATCAAGCACAAACTCTTTTGGCTCAGTCAGGATAACTATTTATGATAGTAAAAGAAGAATGTTAGGTTCAATAGAGTGCTAGCATGATTTTCTTGAACCTAATTGAATCTCATTTAGATCAATTGAACTGGATCAGTTCAATTGATGATCACCAGATTCAAACCCTTATTTGTGTGATGCAGTTAGGTTCAATTCTATATGGTAATGGGATATGTCATGATCTCTATCATCGACATCATCGAAACTCCTTTCGATGGATCAGAACTCTTCTGATTCGAACAGCTAGAATGATCGATCATCTAAATCATTCTAATTGCTCCAAAATCCACCAGTGACACCTAGCAGTATATGGTGGCAACCCATCAGAGCTGAATGCGAACCTCTTGGTGCAGCTACCTATGTGATTAAGTTCTTCTATCTTGAGCCCCGATCAGATTAGGGTTAAGGTGAACTCGTCAAACCCTAGTTTCTGTCATATGATGTAATCATTCGATTCAAGTCCGATGTGAAAATCTAAATAGAAACTCTTTCTATTATTTCACTCTGCCATGGCCATGGGCTTCTAGGACTTGATTCTCATGATCATCATAGGGCTGCTCCTCTACCACCGAGGTAGATAGATTCCATCTTGATGCAATCCAGTTCCTACAATGAACATGCTATAGCCAACATACACCTCAGGATTTCGATATGGCTAGGAGACCGAGTAATGGTGTAGTCAAACTATAACACCCTCAAGGTGAACTGCCGATGCATCTCAGGTCAAAGAACCAGACACACTACTGCAGCATCGAGTCAGTCATTGACGAGAAGGTAGACTTCCTAATGACTACTCGAGGTGGTCACGCTCAGTGCCCTCGTTCTCTAACGAGTACCTGTACTCTCGCTCCAGTGTCTCCACACCGTAGACTCAAGACTCATCTACTAAAGAGAAGCGATTGTACACCAACCTTCCGGATCAATCACCATCCTCGTGATGATCCTATGGTCGGGAGCATTTTATGAGTTAATAATGATTATTCATGTCTTAAATTTTCAACTCTTGAAAATATGAATTATCATTACCATTAACTCAAAGGATGTATCACAGACACTAAATACACATATGTGATAGAAAATAACCCATTTTATTGATTATAGTCAAAATTATAATTTTGCCCCTAGAAGTGTATTACAAGTGTCAGCCAATTCTGGCTTCTAGGGCACATATATCTAACAATCTTCCCACTTGTCCTAAAGCCAATTGGCTACAAGTCTAAGTCCCATCTTCTCAAGGTGGGCTTCGATCTTCTGTTGGCCCAATGGCTTTGTAAGTGGGTCTGCCACATTATCTGCGGAGTTGACTCTCTTGACCTCGACGTAATCCTTCTCGAGGTAATCGCGGATGAGGTGGTATCGCCGCTCAATGTGCTTGGATTTCTGGTGAGACCTCGGCTCCTTAGCAAGGGCTATGGCGCCATTGTTGTCGCAGTATAGAGGAATGGCATCTGATGGCATTACTCCAATTTCTGCAGCAAACTTCTTGTACCAGAATGCTTCCTTTGCAGCCTCTGATGCAGCGATATATTCTGCTTCCATGGTGGAATCTGCTATCACGGTTTGCTTGGAACTCTTCCAGCTGACAGCACCACCATTGCACACAAACAGACTTCCAGATGTCGACTTTCGATCATCTATATCGGACATGAAATCCGAGTCTGTGTATCCCTGAACTTGGAGTTCTCCGTTACCAAAGACCAACATCATATCCTTAGTTCTTCTCAAGTACTTAAGGATACATTTCACAGAAGTCCAGTGTTCTTCACCTGGATTTGACTGATATCTGCTTGTGACACTCACAGCATGGGCTATATCAGGTCGTGTACATAGCATGGCATACATGAGGCTCCCTATTGCAGAAGCATAAGGGATCTTGCTCATGCGTTCTATTTCCTCAGGTGTGCTAGGGCACATCTTCTTGGAAAGATGAATACCATGTCTGAAGGGTATTAATCCCCTCTTAGAGTTTTCCATACTAAACCTCTTTAGTACTTCCTCTATGTACATCTTCTGTGAAAGTCCTAGCATCCTATTCGGTCTATCCCTATAGACCTTAATTCCTAGAATAAAGGATGCTTCACCTAGGTCTTTCATGGAGAATTCCTTGGACAACCATATTTTGACTGTCGTCAACATGGGAATATCATTCCCAATAAGGAGGATGTCATCCACGTACAATACGAGGAAGACAACAGCGCTCCCACTGACCTTTTTGAAGAACACACGGTTCCTCTTCATTTTTGATGAAACCAAACTTTTTGATCACATCATTGAAACGAGTGTTCCAGCTCCGAGATGCTTGCTTAAGTCCATATATGGACCTTTGCAGCTTGCAAACCTTGTGATCAGTATCACTGGATGTGAAACCTAGCGGCTGTTCCATATAGATATCTTCCTCAAGATATCCATTTAAGAATGTCATTTTCACGTCCATTTGCCATATTTCATAATCGAAATAGGCTGCAACGGCAAGCAATGTGCGGATGGATTTTAGCATAGCCACTGGGGAAAAGGTATCCTGATAGTCAATGCCTTCGCGTTGACTATAACCTTTTGCCACTAGTCTAGCCTTGAATGTCTCCACATTCCCATCTGCACCAATCTTTCTCTTGAAGATCCATTTACACCCAATAGGTACTATACCTTCTGGTGGATCTACCAAGGTCCAGACTTGGTTTGAGTGCATCGAGTCAATTTCTGACTGCATTGCCTCTAGCCATTTCTCGGAGTCGATATCTGATATCGCCTCGTTGTAGGTTTTGGGATCATCACCATGAGCACCATTACCTATGAGGAACATTTTCTCTACTTTCCTCTGAAATAATACCTAAGTATCTTTCAGGGGACGGAAAACTCTTTCCGATCTATGAGGTGGAGGAGGTAGTGTTCTTATTGGCTCAACCTGATTTGGTTCCAATTGGTCCTTAGCTTGTTCTACTTGTGAGACTTTCTCATCAAGCTTAATCTGCTTTCCAATGCCGCTATCTTGAATAAACTATTTTTCAAGAAAGATGGCATGTCGACTCACAATCACATTGTGGTCTTCTGGAATGTAGAAATAGTATCCTAATGACTCTTTAGGATATCCTATGAATCGAGCTCTGAAAGGACCTAAACTCTAACTTGTCCGCTTGTTGTCTTTTGACATGAGCCGGACAACCCCAAATTCTGAGATGACTCAGACTTGGTTTCTTACCGTGCCATATCTCATACGGTGTGGTAGGAATGAGGTTTTAGAGGGAACCCTATTCAGTAGATAAATTGAAGTTAACAATGAAGTGTCCCCAAAGAAAATCAGGGAGGTCTGTGAAGCTCATCATGGATCGGACCATATCCAATAGAGTCCGATTTCTCCATTCTGAAATTTCCGTTGAGTTGAGGTGTTCCTGGTGGAGTCCATTGAGAGACTATGCCATTTTTCTTGAGATAGTCTAGGAATTCTAGGCTAAGGTATTCACCTCCTCGATCTGATCGAAGAACCTTAATGGGTTTTCCAATTTATTTTTCTACTTCATGTCTGAATTCTTTGAACTTTTCAAAAGCTTCAGACTTGTGTCTCATAAGATACACATACCCATACCTAGACAGATCATCGGTAAAGGTAATGAAGTAGACAAAATTGCCTCTAGTCGGCACATCAAATGGGCCGCACACATCAGTATGTACTAGGGCAAGGAGATCTGTGGCCCTTTCCCCATGTCCTACAAAAGGGAGTTTAGTCATTTTGCCTTGAAGACAAGATTCACAAGTTGGATATGACTCGGAAGTCAATGGACTCAATAGCCCATTTTTCTCCAATTTGTTGATCCTATCTTCTGCTATATGACCTAATCTCAGGTGCCATAGATATCTATCATTTGGACTATCCCTAGGTCGTTTGGCATTCACGTTTTGCTCGATAGTTAGAATAGATACATCAATATGTAGCTGATAAAGATCGTTAATAAGGAAAACCATTTGCAATTTTATTTCTTTCATAAAGAATGTTACAATGGTCCTTAAAGAAGGTAATCACATAGCCTTCTAGTGCTAAGCATGAAACAGAAATCAAATTTCTGCTAGCTGCAGGCACATAATAACAGTCTTTCAAAACTAAGTCTAAACCAGATGGTAATCGAAGAGGGTATGTTCCCACAGCCACTGCAGCAACTCTTGCTCCATTTCCAACACGTAGGATCATGTCTCCATCCCTCAGCCTTCTACTATCCTTAAGACCCTGCATGGAAGTGCATAGATGAGCACTAGAACTAGAGTCAAGCACCCAACTGGATGCAGAAGAAACCATAAGGTTAGACTCAATAATGAGCATACCTCCAGAAGGACCCTCCTTCTTATTTTTTAGAGTGGCCAGGTAAGTAGGACAGTTTCGCTTCCAATGGTCGTTGCTGTTGCAATGAAAATACTTTTCTTTGATAGTGTCCTTCTTCTTCGGCTCTGCCTTCTTCTTCTTTGCTCCTTCCACCTTCTGCTTTTTCGTAGATTTCTTTTTCTTTTCAGAAGATTTTCTTTTGGAAGAAGTCCATTCCATAGCAAGAACTGAGCCTTTAGAACCTTTCATAGAAAGCTCAGCGGTGATCAGTATGTTCATTAATTCGGTCAAGAAATTTTGAAGTTTATGCATGTGGTAATTCATCATGAATTACCCATATGCATCGTCAAGGATTACAGAATAACATCATTCTACAGATCCAAGTCTAACTTCATACCGAGCTTCTCAAGCTCTTCCAAGTTCTTGATCATCATTAGACAGTGATCTTGGACTGACTGCTCATCATGCATCTTAGCCTTAAAAAATCATTTCATGACTTGATATTTAGCTGTGTGACTCTGTTCATCAAACATCTCCTGCAAGTGAGCCAAGATTTGGTGAGCAGTCTCGATATCTTCATGTTGGTGCTGGAGCTCATCAGACATCGAGCCCAATATGTAATATCTGACCTTATTATCCTTATAATGATTATAATATTAAAAAATAATAAATAAATAGATTTAAAATATGATTTAATCAAATTAAATTTTAAACATGCAAGACTATTCTATAGAACTATTCTATTTTAGAACTAGTCATGCATATTTTCTAATCTTAGATCCAAATCATTTAATTTTAATTTTTCTGATTTTAGATTTGATCACATCTCATGTGACATATGAAATTACTTATTTTTTAATTAGAATAAATTTAAAATCATATATAAATACTTTAGAACCTTGGCTCTGATACCAATTGAAATAGAAATCTTGATTTTTTGGATCAGGTTCGTTCGGATCTGATTGGATCAAGAGATATATTTCAATTTTTTTTTTTTAATCCAAATTAGATTTGAGATATTTCAAATCTAATTCTTATTATTCTAATAATTAAAATAAAATCTAGATAAATTAAATTAAATTTAATTTACCTTAATGTAGGATAATCTGATTATCCGTTGATGATCCTGTAAGCAGTGGAAGGTTCTGGATCTAGCCACGCAAGTGCCTAGCCTCTATCGGTATCTACTCAGGTTGGATCTAGAGATCCTCTTCTTGTCTATCACATCTCCAAAAATCAAATCTGAATCTGATTTGGAGGATCTTTAAAACACCTTTCAAAGATCAGCAGTTGTCCTTTGCAGCAGTGCAGCCTTCTAGCTTTCTGTCTCCTTTCTCTCACCTGGATTGCACCAACTAAAATCCTAAACTTCTTTGAGTGTGGAGAGGAGAGGGAGAAGATGAGCTTGGCATGAAGGAGGAAGAGAGAGGCAGCCTTGGGGCGTGGAAATTGTGTTCTCTCTTTGAGTTGGGCGTAGGGTCTTATTTATAGACTATGCGTGATCCAACTCCTCTTCTTCCCAACCAATCACAACTCTTTGTGAAATTAGATCTAAATCTGATTGGTGAAAATAGAGTCCCTTGGATTCATCCTTAGATGGTGCCTAAGACCAGTCAAAGTTGGTTCTTAGGAGGAGTCTATTTGGAATCCAAAAAGGAGATGGAGTCCCTATCCAACAAGAACTCCTGGGCGCCTCCTGCTTGGGCGCACGCCACCCTTGGCGTGCGCCCTCCTCCTTGCCAGCTTCTGGTAGGGGGACAAGCCCCCACCAGCTCTCTAATAGGTGCATGACATATGGACAGAAGTCAAAGTATCAATGGTCAATATTTGACCAGTCAAAGGTCAACTTTTGACCAAAGTCAAAGGATGAGAAATGGTAGGTGACCAAAAATGGTAGGTATTGTCTTATAAAATAAGACAATCCTTTTCTGACCTGGACAGACTTCAGTCAGACTAAGTGAAGGCCTCTGATCGAGCACAAACTCCTTTACCTCAGTCAGGACAACTATTTATGATAGTAAAAGAAGAACGTTAGGTTTAATCGAGTGCTAGCACGATTTTCTTGAACCTAATTGAATCTCATTCAGATCAGTTGAACTGGATCAGTTTAATTGATGGTCACTAGATTCAAACCCTTGTTTGTGTGAGCTAGTTAGATTCAATTCTATATGGTAATGGGATATGTCATGATCTCTATCATCGACATCATCAAAACTCCTTTTGATGGATCAGAACTCTTTTGATTCGATAGCTAGAATGATCGATCATCCAAATCATTTTAATTGCTCTCAAAATTCACCAGTGACACCTAGCAGTATATGATGGCAACCCATCAGAGCTGAATGCGAACCTCTTGATGCATCTATGTATGTGATTAAGTTCTTCTATCTTGAGCCTCGATCAGATTAGGGTTAAGGTAAACTCGTCAAACCCTAGTTTCTATCATATGATGTAATCATTCGATTCAGGTTCGATGTGAAAATCTAAATAAAAACTCTTTCTATTATTTCACTCTGTCATGGCCATGGGCTTCTGGACTTGATTCTTATGATCATCATAAAGCTGCTCCTCTACCACCGAGGTAGATAGATTCCATCTTGATGCAATCCAGTTTCTGCAGTGAACATGCTATAGCCAACATACACCTCAGGATTCCAAATGGCTAGGAGACAGAGTTATGGTGTAGTCAAACTATAACACCCTCAAGGTGAACTACCGATGCATTTCAGATCAAAGAACCAGACACACTATAGCATCGAGTCAGTCATTGACGAGAAGGTAGACTTTCTAATGACTACTTGAGGTGGTCACGCTCGGTGCCCTCGTTCTTTAACGAGTATATGTACTCTCGCTCTGGTGTCTCCACACTGTAGACTCAAGACTCATCTACTAAAGAAAAGCGATTGTACACCAACCTTTCGGATTAATCACCATCCTTATGATGATCCTATGGTCAGGAGCATTTTATGAGTTAATAATGATTATTCATGTCTTAAATTTTTAACTCTTGAAAATATGAATTATCATTACTATTAACTCAAAGGATGTATCACAGACACTAAATACACGTATGTGATAGAAAATAACCCATTTTATTAATTATAGTCAAAATTATAATTTTACCCCTAGAAGTATATTATAAGTGTCAGCCAATTCTAGCTTCTAGGGCACATATATCTAACAATAACAACTTAAAAATGGTACTTAATTCATATGTTCACACAGCCTAGTCATCAGGCATACTCCAAGTCTGCATGTGCAAGATGCACATCCTAACCATCTTCATTTGCAATGATATCCTTTACTTCTGTGATTATGTTTTTAGAAATGCTGCACTCTTAATTTAAGGATGGGCTCGTTGTTCTTGTAAGAGATGTATCAATAGAAAAATGCTTGATAAAGATATAATAGTTATCTATTTATATAGAAGTGGATTTATGCCAAACTACAAGTATTGATACCTGCATGGGGAGACATGGGAGATAATTGCAAGGGCTTCAGAGGCTCTACTTGTCTAACACATTTGCTAATATGCAAGAGCTTAGCGGATGATTAAAATATTTGATGGGTTTGATCTGATTATTAGTGAAAGTTCATGTAATAATCTTTTAGGTAGCAACTACCATAGCCATGATAGACTATAGGGTTACTATGGTTATAGCCTTGCTTACCCTCTAAGGGGTAGCAACCTTAAAGGGTAAGCATGGCTAAACCATAGCAACTCTATAGTTCATCATGGCTATGGTGGTTGCTACTTAAAAGATTGTTACAGATGCTTCCACCAATAACTAGATCAAACATACCAAATGTGTTAGCTCAAGCTTGTCACCATTAAGCTCTTGCACATTAGCAAGGTCTTAGACAAATAAAGCCCCCAAAGCTCTTACAATTATCTCCCACATCTTTTCATGTAGGTACCAATACTTGTAGTTTGGACTCCTATATAAACAGACAACTATTGTATCCCTATCAAGCATTTCTCTATTGACACATCTCTTACAATGCCAATAAGTCCATCCTTGAACTAAGAGTGTAGTATTCTCAAAAGTCTAACATAAAAGTAAAGGACATATATCATTGCAAATGGGGATGGTCAAGACACGCATCCCGTACATGCGGACTTAGAGTGTGCTAGATGACTAGGCCGTGCGAGTATACCAGAATGGCATTCAGACAAATCCCATCCTGAGGGTCCAAATTAAGTACCGAGTGGGATTGCAAATAGGACTAGAAATGGGTCAGAGTGGGCTAGGCCACACTTCTTGAGTCCGACCTAAAAATTTAAAACTAATTAAATTAAATATTATTAGTTTAAAACTAATTTAACTAAGTTAAAATATATATATTAATCAAAAGATGGATCTATGATTCTATGCAATGCAAATTTTTTATAAAATAACACCATTAGCTTGAGCGCTCCCTGCGTGCGAGAGCTGGATGCCTTGGATGTCAACTGGAACCCAAAGCTTGAGCGTTCAGGGCATGCCTCAGCCCCGTATTTACAATGCTGTCCGGATCTTTCCTCAATTCAAGCACTCTACATGCTGAGATCCAAATCCTATACTTTTAATTAATTAATTAACTAACTAACTAATTAATTAAAATAATATTTAATTAATTTATATTTTAATATCTAATTATACTTAATTAACATAATTTAAATAAAAAATTAACTTTTGGTGATGGTATTAGCCATCGCTAATACATACAACAAAATACGGGCTATCGCATAGGACTAAGGTGCGAGCTGGCATGCAGGGACTAAGGCACGGGCTGGCGAGCAAGGACTGAGGCTTAAGGATGCAACTGCGGTGATGAGGGTGCATGGATGGGGCTGCGAGGTTGGGTCGATGGGGTAGGGGCTATAGGGTTGGGGCCGCTGGTAGGAAGCGACATTGGTCGGGGCCATGGGGTCGTGCCAGGGGCTTAGGGAGGAGGGAGATGGTCGGGGAGAGGTGGGCTAGGTATAGCAGGGGGAGGTAGCTGAGGGGGAGGCAGGCTTGGGGGAGCAGCTTGGGGCTCGGGAGGCAATCGGGGGGAGGTGGGTTGGGTGCAGTCGGGGGGAGGTGGTCAGGGGCTCATGCAAGTGGCTAGGGGGATGAGCGGGGGGGGGGGGGGGGGGGGGGGGGAGGTGGCTAGGGGATCAAGGAGGCGGCCAAGGGAAGGCAGACCAGGGAGAGGTGGGGGAGATGGCCGAGGGCTCGAGGAGGCAACCTGTGAGAAGGTGGGCTGGGAGGAGGTAGGCTGGGTGTAGTTAGGAGGAGGTGGTTGGGGGCTTGATGTTGAAAACTATTGATACTCTATGTGGACCTAAGGATATCAGTGATGGAGCCCTCTGCAAGAGCCCACTGCGATTTGGACTCTCTAAGAAAATACTATGCATGCCCAAGATCGCTGCACACCTTAAACCCTGTGCAACAACCTTGTTTGTATCCTCCCTCTCTTCCAGGGACCTAGGATGCACCTTTAGATCTAATCTTCCACCCCTAACATCCTAAGAATTAGGGCTTGAGGCATGATATGTTGGGGCTATCAGATCTAGACTAAAACCATTGATGAGGAGTCCTTGTTGGACTAGGACTCCATGGTAGCCTTTCTCTTCTACAGACTTCCTGCGCAACCTTTACCTTGTGTAGCTCATCTCCACCTATCCTAATCTTCTGCACAATCAATCAAGATATTAAGGTCTCTAGATCAAACCCTTCTTAATGTTTTAACCAGCATGTGAACCAAGATCCCGGTGGAGAGAAAATCCCTATCCAATAGGGACTCCCAGTGCACCAAAACAACAACCTACCCGACGATCTCCCTTCTCCTGTGGTGCACTTCTTTCTAGTTTCTCTCCATGAGAAACCCCTCTCTACATGTTTCTCTGATACCCATGGAGATCTGGGTGTGAGGGATCTTGCTAGGAGAGAAACTCCCAAGTGGATAGGAGTCGCTATCCCTCTTAGCACATGTATCCCTTCCACCCGCACGTGAAGAGAGATAAGTGGGGTGCGCCTCCTTTCTCTTCCTAGAAGATGCGCCCCCTTAGGGCTCCTTGCTGCATGAAAGACTAGAAAGAGAGAAGGAGAAGTTAGGGAGAAAGGGTTTCTTTCATTTCTTATAAATTAGGATTACAAACAATGTATATATAGACCTATACAATGTACTTAACCGAACCCAAAAACTCCCATGGCTATTCGAGTGAGATTGAGCTCACTCTAAGCCCATGTACACTCATAACTTGACTCAATCTCACTTCCATAGACCCAAATCTAGTCCATACATGAATTAACCTCCTTGAGACCCAAATCTCTTAGGCCTCATGCTCATGGAGGTTGAACCTCTACCCTAGGACCAAACCCATCCTAGCTCTAGGATTCAAACTAGTCCTAAAATCCTAGAACCAAGCCCATGGCTCTTCTCATGATCATCCAAAACTTGAGAGCACCATACTTATACCAACAAACTCCACCTTAGTGCTCCCAAGCCTTGAAAAACTTGGCAATGCCCTCCTGCATGATTTTGCTATTGATGCATATTCTGACAGCTCTTTGTGCAAACATCACCTCCACTAATTTTCTTCAGCTGCTATGCATCTTTGGAGACCTTTGGGATGACCACCTCCATAGATGAAAATCTTGGCTTGTTCCTTAGCACCATCTTGAAAATTATAGACACCTTTCTGCTTGATAGCTACATCACTTTCTCTGGATTTTTTTGAAGAAACCTACAGTATTCATGTACCGACACTCGCTGCATACCCTAACACGTTCTCCTCAGAACACACAGCCCTAAACTCATGCCAAAACCCTCTCCTCCTATGAAGCCATCTCTATCCAGTGCCCCACCTAGGCCTGAAGTCCATTGATGCTGTAGAAGATGACTCTGTAACTGAGTCACTTAAGGCCAACCACTCAATATTGCACTGCTGAGCCTGCCACTGCACCTCGAATATCGTCGTTGTCTCTTTGGAGCCTCCATACTTGATAAGTGTTATAAATACACTCATAAAAATATTAAATTATAAACTAATTTATCTTATTTTTTTAAAAAATTAATATTTTTATTGATCTTTTATAGGAAAGAAAGTTGCCAATAAGAAGAGCTCAATTTTTTGGTTCAAAAAAAAAAATAAGGCAAATTAGACTTCATTTGCCCTCGAAATCAATATTCAAAAGAAAAAAAAAATAAAAATATAAAAGCTGGCCGGTCTAGACCAAACCAATTCAAAAAACTAGCTTAGATGGCCCAGCCCAATCACAATCAACCCGCGCATGAACTGGCCAGCCCCTGATGTCACTATGATGTCAAAAAACCATGCGGCTCATCATGAGCCGAAATGGTGTGGGGCGCAGGGCAAAAATGGGATTTTATGCAGTGCAAAGCATTTTGATTGGTGGTAATTGGTGTGGTCTACAAGAAAGCCTAGTCTACGATCGGTCTACATGGACAGATAGCTATGATCAAGGTGCAATCATGCGGCTGAGGGAGGAGGTGGTCAAAATCCAATGGTGGACGTTGTTTCCTGTTTTGATTAAGCAACCCAGGTCCTCTAAACCACGATCGTGTAGCCTAAAATCCATCATCAGCTCGATCCAACAACCATAGTTTAATCCAATTTGATTTGGGAATTAAAACATGATTTCTAGGTGATTTTTTGTTAGTTTGATCTCCATCCAATGGCTGTCATGATCCAGGGAGTTTTGGGAGCATTCAAAGATTGAATTTCAGCCAAATTCGATATTCTTCAAGTGGACTTTGACCCAAACTCCATCCCCTACTCTATTTAAAGCCTCCAGACGAGAAGAAACGGGGAACAATAGATAGAGAGATAGAGAGCTAGGTTGGAATAGAATAATAGGTTTTTTTTAGAAGAGAAAAGAGAGGGTCTTGTGATCAAAGAGTAAGGATTTTTTAGGAAGAATTTGATCAGAGAAAGAGCCCCTTTCCTTCTTTCTTCCTTCTTTCTTCACGGCTTATCTTCCAATGTCCAGCACATCAACCAGCAACTCTCCTCCATCAACTTCTCCACACCAAGAGTAACGATCGACGACAAAATTCTACAACAAGTAGTCCTCTATTTGGATTTTCTTATATCTTTTATTTTATTTGCTATTTTTATTTTTTTTTATCATGAACTAAATTTATTTTACTAAGATTAAGGTATAGCCACTTTTTTGATGCAATATTTAGTGTAATTGAATTTTAGATTCATATTTTGTTCATGAAGAGTATATAAATCTATTTTTAATGCTTTTAGATTACTGACCATCTTCTAATTATTTTGATAGACGTAGATGATACAGACCAAGTACGTCTATGTCAATACTTCTTGACTTATATACCTTGTATTTGAATCGAATTAAAGTTCTTATGCATGTGGTAATTTTAGTGTGTTTTGGATGCAACATATTTTAATTAGAGAGTTTCATAGAAATTAATGCATCAATATTTATTTAAATTATGTCTGGACCAAATGATAGTTAACAAGTATTGATAGTTTTGCTACACCTAGACTAAAGGATAGTGAATATCTTAGTAGACTCTGCCATCACATGAAACAAAATTAACCTAATTTGCATGATTACTGAAATATTGTATTGATTGAGTTGGTGAACCAATTGCCTTAGTATTCTACTACTCTTGAATTCAACCCTAATAATTACATCCTCTTTATTTTCTTATAATTTCTTAATTATTTCTTTATTTCTTTTTATTTTTTTATTTTTTATAAATTGATTTTCTAAATAAAGTTTATGAAAGAGTTTTTTAGTACTTATTTTTCAATCCTCAAGGGACGATACTCTACTCACGTACTTTATTACTTGATCGACTAGTATGCTTGCCATAGCGATAGATTTGCATACATCCACACTCCTACATACCACCTCTGAAACTATCTCGGATACTCTATAATCTGCGGGCACCTCCAAAATCCAAGAGCTTATCTAACTCTTCTCCTACAGCAATTGAACCTAGAGAATTCCATCTTAGCACTTCATCCTCTTCTGCCCCTACACCAATTGTTGCTTTAGCTTCACCTGGAGGAACTATAGCTTAAATCCTGTCCTAGGCTTAGACCCACCTCTCTCATCCCGAGGCTCGCCACAATCTTCAAATAGGTATTTGGGTCCTCTCTCATTGCAACCAACCCATCTAACATGGTCTTTCTAAAGCCACAGTTCTGGTGCCCGCACTCTCGTATAGAACCATGCTGTGCATCACCACTATTGGTGCTAGAAACTGACTCCATCCCTACACCAATAGACTCTGAACCTATGCCAAAACAACCTCCACCTGAATCATGACTTCCCCTGGTGCCCCTATAAAAGACTCCACCATGGAACAACCATCTCCTTCACCCCAAGGCTTCGCAAATCCATACTCTGGTTGAATTGCTGAATGTATCTCGACTACTTTCTAGCCTTCCAGTAACCAAATATTGTATAGTCGCTTCTTCAACTCTACTTTGACCACTACCCCTTGGGGATCCTCTTCTCTAGCATGCCAAACCTGCCAATCACTTCTTATCCATCAAACAACCTCCTAACACATGAGCATGCCTTCCTAACCAGTGAACTCCATCGTTTATCATCATGCACTCTGGCCTTTCCTCCAAGACCTCATCCAACCAAAGTTGGACCAGCAAAACATACACCCAAACCTTCCACCCTGAGAAACATCCCTTCCCATCAAGCCTCTCAACCTCCACCTTCAACTTGCTACTCCTAGTTGACCAGACTACAATGATAACAAAGACAAATCTGAGACATATAGTGGAATAGGTGTGCAGATTTCAGTTTTTATCCTGTATGACTTCTCCTTCAATGCCAGATCCAAATCTAGTTGGACCAAGAGATCTTCTATCTAAACTTTCTACATAAAAAAATTTCTTTCCTTCAAACTTCTCAAAATCCATCTCATGTTGCTACCCATGGCTAGATCCAAGCCAAAAATGCAACAAAATACCAAGAGTATTGAGAAATATCTTGATAGGGAACCTTGCTGGTTTGGATTTCTGTGCAACAGGCTTTCTAAAATACCTTCATTTTCCAATCCACCAAGGATCAGCTTGGCCCGAAACCAAAATAGTAGAGGTGTGAGGAACCAGGGAACCTACTATTTTGATGCATAAAATTAATGGAACTTAGGTGTGAAGAACCAACAACTCAAAGAAGGGATGTTCAGAACTCTCTATAGTAGATTTTAGCATTTGAAGATCTTCAACTTTATTTTCATGCTCCACTAGACTCTAATATCATGTTGAAAACTGCCAATACTCTATATGGACCTGAGGAGACTAGCAATGGAGCCCTTTGCAAGAGCCCACTATGATTTGAACTTTCTAAAGGCAGCAAACACCATGCGCAAGATCGCTATGCACCCTGAACCCTATGTAGCAATGTTGTTTGCATCCCCCCTCACTTTTGGAGACCTAGGATGCACCTCTAGATCTGATCTTCCACCCCCAACACCCTAAGAATTTGGGATTGAGGTATGACACTTTAGGGCTATGAGATCTAGACTGAAACCATTGATAAGGAGTCTTTGTTGGACTAGGACTCCATGGCAGCTTTTCTCCTATGCAGGCTTCCTGCATAGCCTTTACCTTGTATGGATCATCTCCATCTATCCTGATCTTTTGGGTGATCAATCAAGACACTAAGGTCTATAAATCTAGCCCTTCTTATTATTTTAACCAGCACATGAACCAAGATCCAAGTGGAGAGAAAGTTCCTATCCAACAGGGACTCCTAGCACACCAAAACAATAACCTGCCCACGTGATCTCTTTTCTCCATGTTGTGGCATGCTTCTTCCTGGTTTCTCTCAGTGAGAAACCCCTCTCCATGTGTTCCTCTAATACCCATGGAGACCTGCATGTGAGGGATCTCGCTAGGAGAGAGACTCCTAGGTGGATGGGAGTCTTTCTCCCTCCTAGCACACGTAGCCCTTCCACTTATGCATGAAGAGAGATGAGTAGGGCGTGCCTCCTTTGTATTCCTAGGAGACGCGCTTCCTTAGGGCTCCTTGCTGTGTGAAAGACTAGAGAGAGAAAGAGAAGTTAGGGAGAAAAAGGATTTCTTTCATTCCTCATAAAGGTTACATACAATGTATATATAGTTCTATACAATGTACTCAACTAAATCCCAAAACTTTCATGGCTAATCCAGTGAGATTGAGCTCAGTCTAAGCCCATGTACACCCATGACTTGACTCAATCTCACTCTCATGTAAACCAAGGGTATGGTGGGGTGGAAAAAAATGAGGGCACATGGTGGGAAAGAAATGAGAGCGGAAAGATAATTAGTGATGGTAAATTATCATCCCTAATAACTTTCTCCATTACTAATAATTATATGTTAAAATAAAATTATTAGTGATGGCAAATTGCTATTGCTAATAATTCTTTTCTATTGCTAATAATTATATGTTAAAATAAACTTAATAGCGATGGCAACTTACCATCACTAATTATTTTTTTCATTACTAATAATTATATATTAAAATAAAATTATTAGCGATGGTAAATTATCATTGTTAATAATTTTCTTTCATTGCTAATAATTATATTTTAAATAAATTTATTAGCGATGGTAATATATCATTACTAATAATTATAAAAAATATTAAAATAATAAAATTAATATTAGTAATGAAAAAATACTATTGCTAATAATTTTTTCATCATTAATAATTATAAAATATATTAAAAAAATAAAATTATTTTTTTATTTATTAGCGATAGCATTTTGCTATCTTTAATAAGTATCCTGTCATTGCTAATAATAATAAAACTAAATTTTAATAAATAAAATTATTTTTTATTAGCGACATGATTGTCGTTGCTAAAATTTTAAAATTTCATCACTAATAAGGATCATTAATTGAAAATCAGCCATCCAAAATCTTCATCATAGTTAGAGCTGGAACTAGATCGGGTTGGATTAGTCCCTATCCATACCCAAGCTCGATCTAAAAATACTGCCACTAATTAAAGATAGTACTTAAATCAAAGACCAATAAAATAAATAAGGAAAAGAGAAAAAGAAAAAAGCTCAGATCTATCATTGAAAAATAAGGCATTGCAAGTTCGTCTGCATCTTTAACCATTAGGTGCCTACAAGTAGTTGCCTGTAATATAACAGACCGTCCAACCTTGTCCTACAACTATAAGAATAGAAATGTATCACCTCCATCTCTCTCTAGACTATTTAGGCGCATTAGGTAGTCATCATAGCCTCTTTATGAATAGAGTATTGCTATTTTTGGATTGGATGCAGGTTGGCAATATCGGGTCCACTCTCATGCTAGGCCTGGGCTGGGCCAAAGATATCTAGGTGGGAGGCAGCCGAGGGCTCAAGGAGGTGGACAATCTATCACAAATTTTCATCACAAATCCATCACAATTTGTGATGGATTTTGTTCCAAATATTGTATCATTTACTATTTGTGATAGAATTTGTGACGAAAATTTTCATCATAAATTTTTGTATTGAAAATTTTGATTACAAATTTTTTTTGTGACTCGGGTTTTAGTGATGAATTTTTTTATCACAAAATCTATCATAAAAACTATTTATGATGGATTTTTAAGCTTCAGCGATGGAAAAATATGTCACTAAAGCCTTGTTTTGTTGTAGTATATTTGTAATGGCATGCTAAGGTTGATTTATAAATTAGTGTTGGATGTTGCCAAGTTGATAGTTGCATTGACTTCTTCCATCTGATTTGATACATCATTATTAATTATTAGATTATAAGAATCTCTTTTAATGAGTTTAACTTTCATAAAATCAAAGGTTTGATTAGCTCCATGTCACCGTTCTGTACCCTAGCTGATGCCCCATCCTGTTCATCTTATATTACCAATGCCAGACAAAGAATGTAGGTAAGAAGAGAGTTCGGAGGGATGGAATGCTAACGACACCTATCAATATATTGGAAGTTGTTGAAATAACTGGTTTAAGTGTGATCTTCAGGATTTTGAAAATACTGAAGTTGTAAGAGTATCTTTGTTAAAATTCCTTATTTATTTGAGGAGATATATACCACATAGAAGTAGTATCCATCATCTAAACAAGCCCCAAAACATATAGCTATTCTAGCAGTGATAAATGTTTTGCTAAATGTGTAAAATCCAAAAGTGTCCATGCAGAATAATTAGATTGTTTGGTTCATTGTAATTTTGATTAAAGCAGGATAGATGACCTATCAAAAATTGGAAACTTACCACTAGTTGCATTCGTTATTTTCCAATTGGATAACTATATTGGTTAGGCTTCTTCATGGCATATGATGTAAACAAAAGAATAAATCCTGATAGAAGATCCAAAAGAGAGTCTAATGTGGAAGCAATCACTGCCAAGGATTTGCTTTAAATCGATGCATACACTTTTGCCACTATTGGGGATAAACCATGCTCCCGCCGAAGTCCAGCCTGATGCATAGCCTAATGCAACTGGTAATCCTGAAAGAGCTTCGATCAATGGCTGGACCACAGTCAAACTCTTCCAGCGGCCAAACCTTAGCTGAACACTTTCAGCTGGCCGAACTCCTCCAGTGGCTGAATTTTAGCCGAACTCCTCCAGCGGTTGAATTTCAATTGAACTCCTCCAGTATCCGAATTCCTGTCGAACTCCTTCCGAATCTTTCCTTCAGTCGGATGCCTACAGGAGCTGAACTCCTTCCAGACCTCTCCTTCAGTCGAATGTCTACAGAAAACGAACTTCTTCCGAACCTCTCCACCAGTCGGACTCCTATGGGAGCCGAACTCCTTCCAGACTCCTCCTTCAGTTGGATGTCTATAGGGGCCAAACTCCTTTCGGACCTCTCCTCTAATCGGACTCCTACAAAAACTGAACTTCTTTCAGACTCCTCCTTCGATCAGATGTCTACAGAAGCTGAACTCCTTCCATACCTCTCCACCAATCGGACTCTTATGGGAGCCAAACTTCTTCCAAACTCCTTCTTCAATCGGACGTCTACAGGAGCCGAACTCCTTCCAGAACTCTCCAATCTATGGGAGCCGAACTCCTTTTGGAGCTCCTTTTGGATGCTTCTTCATCGGATGTTTATAGGAGCCGAACCTTCTAGACCTCTCCACCAGTCAGACTCCTATAGGAGCT
Organism: Cocos nucifera; assembly: GCA_006176705.1. NCBI lineage: Eukaryota > Viridiplantae > Streptophyta > Magnoliopsida > Arecales > Arecaceae > Cocos > Cocos nucifera. Next base: position 6,784 of record QRFJ01004760.1, on the reverse strand, counting down.
GAACTTCTTCCAAACTCCTCCTTCAGTCAGACGTCTATAGGAGCCAAACTTCTTCCGGACCCATCCTTCAGTCGGATGTCTATAGGAGCCGAACTCTTTTCGAACTCCTCCTTCAGTCGATGCCTATAGGAGCCAAACTTCTTTCGAATCTCTCATTCGATCAGATTTCTACAGGAGCCAAACTCCTTCCGGATCTCTCCTTCAGTCAAATTTTTATAGGAGCCAAACTCTTTTCAGGCTTCTCCTTCAGCCAAACTTCTCCAGTCGAACTCCTTCAGCCGAACTTCTCCACCAGTTGGACCCCCTCTAGACTTCTCCATCAGTCGAATTCCATCCAAATTCCTCCAATAGATTACTTTTAGATTTCAAGTAACATTCCTCCTGAATGATTCCCTCTACCCGTATTCCCTTTAGGAGTCCGAACTCTGGAATTGACATACGTAGCAATTCTTCATCCCTCCACGTGGCTCCGAGCGATCTACTATTAGATAACTACAGCTGTCACTATCAGTCTGCTATGAGCAGCACCTTCCTCTATGATAGACTCGAACAGGCCTTGAGCAGCCCGCTATCAGATAGCTATGGTTGTCATAATCAATCTATTATAGGCTCCGTCTATAAAAAGGAATCCTTCAGATACATTTTTTCTAAGCTATTTTCTTCTTTCCAAAACTTTGCCAAACTCTTTTTTGAGCACTCTATTTTTGTTGGCCAGAAGAGCTGACTTGATCATCGGAGGGTTCTGCCAGAGCCACCACCACCGACTCCGAATGGGACTTTATTTTATAGGTCACCGACGGACTACCTCTTCATCCTTAGCTCTAGCTCGGTCCAGTGTTAACCAGATTTGGCACCAACAGAATTGACGCTAGAGGAAGGGCACTCTCTCCCTGAGGTATCCTTGTTCTTAAAGGAGTGCTCAGTCAACCCTATCAACCTTCTTCTTCAAGATTCATCTCCATCCTCTCTCTCGATCCCAAGAAATACCTCAAAAGAAGAAGACTACCTGAAGATCTCCCGCTTCTGCCACCAAATCTGAGCCAAATCCATTCATTCCTGCTCCATCGTTGATACTTCAATCTCCACCTCCACCAACGGCCATGGTAGATCCAGAGCAATTTAACCTACTGATGCAATGGGTTTAGGGCCTCACCGTGATGGTGCAGGCCATGCGATAGCCCCCGACGATGACTCCATCAGAAAACTTACCATCAGGATGTCGAAAATTGATCCCAAGAAAGAGCACTTGGGTTAGCATATCCATCGCCCCTAGGAAGGAGAAATAGAGAGCAGAGGATCCATGTTTGGATCATGATTCTTCTTTAGAGGAGACCTTCCCCATCTACAGTCGGAAGCCATCCAAGATCTATGATCGAGATGATGTCCTCGATTACAAACTACAAGAGATGGACTGATAGATTGAGAAACTCCGCCACATCGTCCCGACTCACTATGATGATGTCTGCACCGATCCACCTTTCTCTCTCCAAATTATGCAAGAGCCCATTCCATCAAACTTCAAGCTCTCTTAATTTGAAAGCTACGATGGAACCTCTAATCCGATCGATCATCTCGAGGCCTTTCGGATCATGATGCTGCTCCATGATGCATCAGATGCCATCTTATATCGAGCTTTCTCGTCTACTTTGAAGGGAGCAGCAAGAAATTGGTAATCGATGTTGAGGCCAGGTACGATCTTCTTCTTTGATCAGATGAGCCATCAGTTTGTGGCACACTTCATTAGCAACCAACATTCGTGCTGAGGTTTGGATTCCTTGATGAATGTCAAGTAGAAGGAGGAGGAATCCATTCGGGCTTATGTCATCCGATTTAACGCTGCTGCAATGAAGGTCTGAAACTTAGATCAGCTTGTTGCAATGGCCGCACTCAAGAGCGACCTTTAGAAGAATGATTTATTGTTCTTTCTGAAGAAGAAGTACCCTAGGAACTTTGCCAATCTGCTAGCTCGGACTGAGGGATATGCCCATATGGAAGAAGCATTCAAGTTGAAGGATGAAAAAGCCATAGGAGAGCAGTGGATGGGCAAGTCTAATAGACCCACTGCTAAAGGAGGGTCGAATTAAGTTCGACCATGCTCATGGACTCCCTCCGAGCGTAGGCAAGTCCGAACTCCTCCTCAAGCTCATCATCAAAGAAGCCCCGATAGAAGGGCACGAAGATGTTCTCCCTCTGAAAGGTTCCATAACTACGCCCCCTTAATGCTCCTAAAACTTAAGTTCTGATGGAAATTAAGAATCAGCTATCAAGACCAGAAGAATTATAATCCCCCAAACAAGCACAATTGAAGTAAGTACTGCCTCTACCATCGATACCACGATCACGATACGAAAAAATGCATTTTGCTCCGAGACAAGATCGAGGAGCTCATCAGGAGAGGTCGGCTAGGTCGATTTCTCAGACGTCAGCCTAAAGCAAGAGAAGATCGACCAAGGGCGCTGCCATAGCCAGAACTATCAATGACGAAGGAACAACAAGAAGATTGGCTGCCTCTCGGCATTATCAACACTATCTCGAGAAGACTTAGTTCTTCGATGAGCCACCATCTCTCAGCCTCCAAGCCAGGAGAAGCTTGCCCCAAATTTGGAAGGCTAGTATAAAGTAGAGGAGATCGTCCAGCATGAAACTCATCGCCTGAAGGAGCTCAGAGAAACAATGCTCCCACGACCTCAAAATTCAAAAAATTTGAGGATGTACTGTCGGTAACTTTCTTTAATAAAACTCCTTCATTTTAATATTTTTGTTTCTTAGTGCAAAAACTATGTGATGATAGGAAAGAAGCAATCAATAGTGGCCATGTTAGGAACAACAGAAGATAAGATCTCCTTCAACCTTGACTAGAGATAAGATCTCCTTCGAGTTTCAATGTCTACGTCAACAAGAGATAAGATCTTCTTTAACCTCGACTGGAGATAAGATCTCCTTCGATCTTTACATCAATAGAAGATAAGATCTTCTTCAACTCGATTGGAGATAAGATCTCCTCGAGCTTCAATGTCTATGTCAAAGAAGATAAGATCTCCTTCAACCTCGATTGAAGATAAGATCTCTTCCGAGCTTCAATGTCTACGTCAATAAAAGATAAGATCTCCTTCAACCTCGACTGGAGATAAAATCTCCCCCAAGCTTCTACGTCAATAGAAGATAAGATCTCCTTCAACCTCGACTGGAGATAAGATCTCCCTCAAGCTTCAACATCTACGTCAATAGGAGATAAGATCTCCTTCAACCTCGGCAGAGATAAGATTCTCCTCGAGCTTCAACGTCAATAGGAGATAAGATCTTCTCAACCTTGATTGGAGATGAGATCTCTCTCGAGCTTCAACGTCAATGTCAATAGGAGATAAGATCTCCTTCACCTCGGTTGGAGATAAAGATCTCGCCTGAGCTTCAACATCTACGCCAATAGGAGATAAGATTCCTTCAACCTTAGCTAGAGATAAAGATCTCCTCCGAGCTTCAACATCTACGTCAATAAAAATATGAGATCTCCTTCAACCTTGGCTAGAGATAAGATCTTCTTCGAGCTTCAACATCTAGAAGATAAGATCTCCTTCAACCTCGATGAGATAAGATCTCCTCCGAGCTTCAACGTCTACGTCAATAGGAGATAAGATCTCCTTCAATCTGGTTGGAGATAAGTCTCCATCGAGCTTCAACGTCTACATCAATAGGAGATAAGATCTCCTTCCACCTCGACTGGATAAAGATCTCTCCCAAGCTTCAACGTCTACGTCAATAGGAGTGAGATCTCCTTCAACCTCGACTGGAGATAGATCTCTTCCGAGCTTCAACATCTATAGGAGATAAGATCTCTTCAAACTCGACTGGAGATAAGATCTCCCCGAGCTTCAATGTCCATGTCAATAGGAGAATAAGATCTTCTTCAACCTCGACTGAAGATAAGATCTCCTCCGAGCTTCTACATCAATAGGAGATAGATCTCCCTTCAACCTCGACTGAAGATAAGATCTCCCCTGAGCTTCACGTCTACGTCAATAGGAGATAAGATCCTCTTCACCTTGGCTAGAGATAAGATCTCCCCGAGCTTCAACATCAACGGGAGATAAGATCCTTCTACCTCAACTGAAATTAAGACTCCTCCGAGCTTCAACATCTACGTCAATAGGAGATAAGATCTCCTTCAACTTTGGCTAGAGATAAGATTTCTTCCGAGCTTCACGTCTACATCAATAAGAGATAAAATCTCATTCAACCCTCGGTTGGAGATAAGATCTCCCGAGCTTCAACATCTACATCAACAAGAGATGAGATCTCCTTGAACCTCGTTGGAGAAAAGATCTCCTCCAAGCTACAACATCTATAGGAGTTAAGATCTCCTTCAACCTTGGCTGGAGATAAGATCTTCCTTAAGCTTCAACATCTACGTCAAAAGGGAGATAAGATCTCTTTCAATCTTGGCTGGAGATAAGATCACCCACGGCTTCAACGTCTACAGTCAACAGGAGATAAGATCTCCTTCAACCTCGGCTAGAGATAAGATCTTCCTCGAGCTTCAACGTCTACGTCAACAGAGATGAGATCTCCTTCAACCTTGACTGAAGATAAGAATCTCCTCCGAGCTTCAATGCTATAGGAGATAAGATCTCCTTTAACCTCGATTGGAGATAAGACTCTCCTCGAGCTTCAATGTCTATGTCAATAGGAGATAAAGATCTCCTTCAATCTCGTACGAGATAAAATCTCCCCGAGCCTCTACATCAATAGGAGATAAGATCTTCTTCAACCTTGGCTAGAGATAAAGAACTCCTCCGAGCTTCAAAATCTACTTCAACAGAAGATAAGATCTCCTTCTACCTTGACTGGAGATAAGATCCTTCCAAGCTTCAACATCAACAGGAGATAAGATCACCTCAATCTCGGCTGGAGATAAGATCTCCCCTGAGCTTCAACATCTACGTCAATAGAGATAAGATCTCCTTCACCTTGATTGGAGATAAGATCTCCCCGAGCTTCAACATCTACGTCAATAGGAGAAAAAATCTCCTTCACCCTCGACTGGAGATAAGATCTCTGAGCTTCAACGTCAATAGGAGATAAAAGATGAGATCTCCTCCAACCTCGGTTGAAAGATAAGATCTCCCCCAAGCTTCAACTCTATAGAAGATAAATCTCCTTCAACCACGACTGGAGATAAGATCTCCCCCGACTTCAACGCCTACGTCAATAAGAGATAAGATCTCCTTCAACCTTGGCTGAAAGATAAGATCTCCCGACCCTTCAACATCTACTCAATAGGAGATAATATCTTCTTTAACCTTGGCTGAGATAAGATCTCCTCCGAGCTTCAACATCAACAGAGATAAGATCTCCTTCAACCTCGGCTGAAGATAAGATCTCCTCCAAGCTTCAAATGTCTAATGTCAACACAAGATGAGATCTCCTTCAACCTTGCATGGAGAAAAGATCTCCCTCGAGCTTCAATGTCTTAGGAGATAAGATCTCCTTCCTAAGCTGAAGATGAGATCTCTCCCGAGCTTTAACGTCTACATCAACAGGAGATAAGATCTCCTTTAACCTCATTTGGAGATAAGATCTCCCCCGAGCTCAATGTCTAATTCAATAGGAGATAAGATCTTCTTAACATCGGTTAGAGATAAATCTCCCTTGAGCTTCAACTTTGATGTCAACCTTAGCTAGAGATGAGATCTCCTTCGAGCTTCAACTTCGACTTTAACTTGGCTGGAGATAAGATCTCTCTCGAGCTTCAACTTGACTTCAACCTTGACTGGAGATAGATCTTCTCTGAGCTTCAACATCTACATCATAAGAGATGATCTCCTTCAACTCTGACTGAGATAAGATTGTCCCTAAGCTTCACTTGACTCCAACCTCGCTGAGATAAGATCTCCCTGAGCTTCACACGTTTATGCCAATTAGGAGATGAGATCTCCTTCAACCTCGTGTGAGATAAGATCTCTCTCAAGCTTCAACATCTACAAGAGATAAGATCTCCTTCAACCTTGGCTGGGAGATAAGATCTTTCCTCGAGCTTCAACGTCTACATTAATAGGAGATAAGATCTCCTTCAACCTTGGCTGGAGATAAGATCTCCTCCGAGCTTTAACATCTATGTTCAATTAGGAGATAAGATCTCATTCAACCTCGGTTGGAGATAAGATCTTTTCTAAGCTTCAATTTGACGTCAACACTCGGTTGGAGACAAGATCTCTCAAGCTTTAACTTCGACTTCAATCTCGACTGGATATAAGATCTCTCGAGCTTTAACTTGACTTTAACCTTGGTTGGAGATAAGATCTTTTTCGAGCTTCAATATCTACATCAACAAAAAATAAGATCTCCTTCAATCTCGCTGAAGATAAGATCTTCTCTGAGCTTCAACTTCGACTTCAACCTCGGTGGAGATAATATCTTTCCCGAGCTTCACTTTGATGTCAACTTTGGTTGGAGATAAGATCTCCCATGAGTTTCAACTTGACTTCAACTCTCGCTGGAAATAAGATCTTTCCCGAGCTTCAACGTCTATATATCAATAAGAGATAAGATCTCCTTCAACCTCGGCGGAGATAAGAATCTTCCCCGAGCTTCAACTTCGATGTCACCTCGGCTGGAGATAAGATCTCTCCGAGTTTCAACTTGATCTCAATCTCGACTGAAGATAAGATCTCCCCGAGCTTTAACGTCTACATCAACAGGAGATAAGATTTTCTTCAACCTCGGTTGGAGATAAGATCTCTCCTGAGCTTCAACTGTAACACAATAGAAGATAGAATCTCTCCCGAGC